>PVLC010012836.1:21811-35825 GCA_004027655.1 Graphiurus murinus
TGGGGATTGAACTCAGGGGCATTCTACCTCTGAGCTATACCCCCAGCCCTATTTTTTATTCTTTATTTTGAAACCGAGTCTCACTAAGTTGCGGAGTGCCTCACTAGGTAGCTGAGGCTGGCCGCGAACCCGGATCCTCCGGTCTCAGCCTCCCGAATGCTGGGATTACAAGCGTGCGCCACCACGCCCGGCTCACAATGCTATTTTTTATCTTAGTGTTTCCCTTTAAGATTTTTTTCTCTTAACTAGGCTCTCAAACAGGAATTAAATGGCAGAGCAGAGGTTCTATAATCTGTCAAGGGCCTGGAGTATATACTCTCCTCGGGATTGGGAAGTGGTACCTGTGGCTTGGATCTGCACTTTCCTAATGACTAATGTCACCAAGCATCTTCTCAAGTGTCTGTTGGTCCTTTGTAGGTCCTTTTGAGCAATGTCGATTCAAGTCCTCTGCCCATTTTTAATTGGGTTGTTTGTCCTTTTATTGTTAATTTAAGATATTCTAGATACTGGATCCATAGCCAGATTTATAACTTGCAAATATTTTCTCCCACAGCCCTAAAAGTTTATACTAGTAGTTATTAATCTTTTTTAAAGTATGAACTTTTTTTTCAAATATATCTTAATTTGTCTTATATGTTTACATATAGAGCTTCAAATATATATGCATTTGTTTTTGTTTTTTACAGAACTGGATATTGAACTCAGGGGCATTTTACCTCCAAGCTACACTCCCAGCCCTATTTTCTTATTATTTTGAAACACGGTTTTTCACTAAGTTGCAGAGGACCTCACTAAGTAGTTGAGGCTGGCCACAAACCTGCAATCCTCCAGTCTCAGCTTCTCAAGTACTGGTATTACAAGTGTGAGCTACCACACCCGGCTCAAATATATACATTTTTAAATGGAGCTGCTCCAATAGAGATGGGGAAATCTGGAGTCTGAGCACTTACTTCTTCCTGAAGCAAATCCCAGAACATATACACAAAGCAGATGAAATACAAAATGTATCCATAGTACTGAATCATTTTGTACAAATTCTGATCACAATGCAGCACTGTCTAAAAGGCACTATCTGACACCAAAAGTCTCAATCATTTTGTTAAAATATTTGGGACCTGTAAGGTATGTGCACCAGGAAGGACTTTTATCTTTTACTTGTCCTAAATCTACATCAGGTCTTCTGAGTATTTTGAATGTACCTACCACCACGCCATTCAAAAATAATAAAATCTGAAATAAAGATCTTAGATCAAATATCAAATTGTCACAAAAAAAGAGATTCAAGCATTTATTTAATGAGAGTTCACTACTTCATTACGAATATCAGTTAGATAAAAACAGTGCAGATTCAACAATTTTCAAAAAAAAAAATTCATGTACACCTGTAGGGGGATCATATGCACTGAACTATTATCTCTATGATTGTTCCTATCACAAATCCAATAATGATGTTCTAGAAGATGAGGATTAGGACTGGCTGCCATGTAAGGTAATAGAAAAGAAAATTATCTGGCCTATAAAATCTTATTCACAACACAAATATACAAAAACCAACCTAGTTAACTGGTCCACATATACAGGAAAAATAATCCCTTCAACTATAAATTAGGATTTAAATTCACAGATGCTTAAAACAAAACTCCAACCAAATAAAAACTGAAATAAGTTTTCAAAATTTCAGTTGCATACTTCTAGTGATGGTATAGCTCCACAAAATGCAAAGATCATACAGTCACTGTTAACAGTAATGGGACTACATGCTTATCCATTTCCTACATTACCAAATTCCAATTTGTGAAAATATTTAAAACATAATCAAAACAGTATTTCCTTAAAAATTACTTAGTGAAAACCAGGTGTAGTAGCACATGCTTGTAATCCCAGTACTTGGGAGGCTGAGACAGGAGGATCGCCAGATTTGTGGCCAGCCTCAGCTACTTAGTGAGACCCTGTTCCAAAATAAAGAATAAATATAGGACTGGGGATGAAGCTTGGAGGTAGAATGCCCCTGGGTTCAATCCCCAGTACTGCAAAAAAAAAAAAAAAAGATTTAGTGAAAATGTCTCTTACCTCTTCTTCCTCTGTTTCAGAGATGTTAAGTTCATGTTTTTGACAATAAGGGCCCTCTTTCCAAGCTTCAGTATCACCACAGTCACAGAAACCGCCACCTCCTGATGTTGTCATCTTGAAAACAATTGTAAAGTACTCCGTCAGTATTTACTGAGGGATATCAGATTATAAATGAATATCAAGTGCTAAGGAAAAATGTAGCTTAAGTGTTTTATTTCTTGAAGGGATAAAATTACATGTCAAACCTTTCAATGTTTAAAGTCTATGTTAAATAATCTTAAAGGCGAATTTAAGTGATTTCAAAATAAACTACTTTGTAGTGTTGAATAAACTACCGATATTTTTTAAAAGTGCCTGCATGGCCTTAATTAGGAAAATCATGAGGATCATGAAGGTTTTCCTGTAGGATTCTGGTTAAATTAGTAGAATCTATGCAACCTGGTTGTGATGCTCTAATAGGTTTAAGGGTTATAAAGGGTTAGCTGTCATCCCCAGAAGAGTCTAACAGGAGTACAGAAAGTGACCAACAAGGACTATAGAAATAGCTTATTTTCCTTCTCTAACATTCCCTTAAAGCCACTCTGAAAGGACAGGTGATAGAGGCTCAGGAAGTACAAAGTGGACTGCCTGGTCACCAAAACTTTTCATACCTGCAGTATTCAAGAATTATTCATGCTTCCTAAAAATACTGCAATTCAAGAAAGCTGGCAAGACAGAACCTATTAGTTAATAATTGCTAGACTAGAAATTCTGCTTTTCTTAAAGTACTATGAGGAAGAGTATAGGAATGGGAATTATATTCTGCCCAAAGTAAGTATTTGTGTGTTATATACCACAATATCATTAATGTACTTACTCCCCTTTGTCTCAGCTATTCCCAGGGAATGCAAAGATGTATACCAAGAAACATGGGTAGGCAGCTATTTGGAAAATGACAATGCCACACTATGGCTTATGTGCACGTTCCATTACTAAACCGCAGAACAGTCTTAAAGGAAACAGATTCTCCCAAAGGAAGCTCAAATCCTCTTACTGATTTAGGAAAATAAAAAGAACATAGAAGAGTTACAAGGAACATAATTTTGTAGCGGTTTTAGTTCATTGTTACCACTTGGGTAGAGCAAATAAAAATAAACAGGAGGAAAGTGTTGACCTAGCAGAGCTCTTAAATTAAGAACAAGATTGAAATATTCCTTTCCTAGCCGGGCGTGGTGGCGCACGCTTGTAATCCCAGCATTCGGGAGGCTGAGACCGGAGGATCCGGGTTCGCGGCCAGCCTCAGCTACCTAGTGAGGCACTCCGCAACTTAGTGAGACCCGGTTTCAAAATAAAGAATAAAAGAATAGGGCTGGGGGTGTAGCTCGGAGGTAGAATGCCCCTGAGTTCAGTCCCCAGTACCGCAAAAAAAAAAAAAAAAAATATTCCTTTCCTACCATTTTATGATTAAAGTAAAAAGTTCCATGTAACAACTGTTCCCTAACCTTTGAATCTTCACAGTCTTTCTTCAATTCCAGTAGAAAAACCAAGACAGGCTTAGGAATAACTGCCCAAAATAATAAAGCTGGTAATTCTTGTGCACTGGAGTTGGGTCCTTTTACAGTGCAGTAAATGCCTCTTTAATATTTAAAAATAGCAAAACAAACTAGATAAAAGCCAATACAAGCCGGGCGTGGTGGCGCACGCTTGTAATCCCAGCATTCGGGAGGCTGAGACCGGAGGATCCGAGTTCACGGCCAGCCTCGGCTACCTAGTGAGGCACTCCGCAACTTAGTGAGACCCGGTTTCAAAATAAAGAATAAAAAATAGGGCTGGGGGTATAGCTCGGAGGTAAAATGCCCCTGAGTTCAATCCTCAGTACCACAAAAAAAAAAAAAAAGCCAATACAGAAGAGCCGATATCTGTGCTGTGTTGGCTTTCTTATTTATTAAGCTGTGCTCCAAGAAATGTGGATTCCTAGCTCTTTCTATAGTGTCACTGTATGTTTTCCCCTTTGCCACTGTCGCCTCTTTTTTGGCAAGTGCTGGGGTGGAGCCTGTACAAGCTAGGCAGGTGCTCTCTACCACTGACTTATATCCCCAGCCCTCAAGACCACATATTTTTACCCACCATCCCCATTTTAGTGTTCAATCTCTGAGTTTTAAAAAGAAGGTATCTAGTATAAAATTTAACACTACGTATAGTTATTATTTGGACATTACTAACCCTGTATCGATGGTCTTTGTGAATACTTCCCAAAAAGCACTCCATGCATAAAACACAAGTTGGATCAACTGCACAGTCTCTGTAAAGTTAAAAAAAAAAAATCAGAGTGTCATAAAATAACTATATTATCTCACAACAGAATATTTCAAATTAGAACCCATCTTAGAAAAGCAAGAATAGTGGTGTTATTTACAAAAGAATTATCATTCCCAAAGATCTGTTGGATCTTTGATCAATGAAATCAGTTTAAACACAGGGCTTTCAGGTGGGATGTATACTAGGGAGTCTTTCAAGGCAGACTTTACTAGAATGGTAAATATTTCCAAAGACTGGGGAAATCACACTATATATATTTAAAAACACAGCAGCTGACCAGAAAGAAGCAGGAGGACCCCAAGTTTAAGATTAGCCTGGGCAACTTATCAAGACCCTATCTGAAAATAAAGAGAACAAATGGAGACATAGCTCAGTGGCAGTGTGCTTCCATAGCACATAGGAGCGTTGTGGGTGTGTGTATATGGAATAGGTTAAAAATGTGGGTTTTTTTTTCTTTTTTTGAGTACTGGGGATCGAATCCAGGGGCATTCTACCTCCAAGCTACACCCCAAGCCCTATTTTTTATTCTTTATTTTTGAAGGGTCTAAGTTGCAGAGGGCCTAAGTAGCTGAGGCTGGCTGCAAACCTGGGATCCTCCTGTCAGCCTCCCAAGTACTGAGATTACAAGCGTGCACCACCATGCCTGGCAGAATACGTACTTTGAACATGAGATATTTCTAGCGCCCAGCATGAACACTCAGCCATGTACTGTGTAATGCCCTACACAAAGATCTCATTTGCCTCTTAGCAATTGTATAATGAAGAATTTGGCTGGTCTCTGTCCCTGGTTCCTGGAAGGCACCTCTAAACCTTTGGAATGTCCCAGATGATAGGACTATGTTTGTTGTTCACTGCTGGCTCCCAACTGAGATACCTGATAGTTTGTTAACCAGATGAAACGTGGGGACTGGACCAACCACGTGATTAGAGGACTGGGTCTTTGAGCACTATTTTAGCCCAAAGAGAAAGAAAGGGGGCTAGAGACTGAATCATACAGGCAATGACTTAATCAATCATGCCTAGGTAGTAAAATACCAATAAAAACTCCATGTCCACCAAAGCTTATGTGAGCTTCCCTGGTTGACAATACTGTGTGTGTGGCCACACATGAATGTGTCAGGATAACGTGTGTCAGGTCAAAGGAAACGCCTCATTTGGAACTCCCATCCTAAGTGTATCTCCTTTAGCTGGTTCTGATTTGTGTCCTTTTGCTATGATAAAACTTGAATCATAAGCACAACGTTCTCCTGAGTTCTACGACTTGATATAGTGAATTACCAACTTACTGTAGTCTGGAGACACCTGCATTTGTGGGCAGCTGACCAGAAAGAAGCAGAACTTAAAGAGTCCCAAACTTGCAGCACATCAACAGTGAGGACTGTCTAGTGGAAGACTGTCCTGAATCTCAAGCTGGGCCAGCGTCAGATAACAACTGCACTGGTATCATCCTTAACTCACTGTTAAAGTAACCAAAGCTTAGAAATACCCTTTTTCAAAGAATCTGGTCCAAACATGCGTACTTTATATGTGAAACCTCTCCTCTCACACCACGCCGTTCGTCTGTCCACAGTTCAAATCTTTCTGTACTAGCCTCTGGTTTCTCTCCTCAGTACTCTGATAAGACAATCTTTCCCTCTTATTCCTCTCACACCAAAGCATTTTCCACACCACCCCCTATTAGATTGCTTTTTTTTTTTTTTTTTTTTTTTTTTTTTTGGTACTGGGGATTGAACTCAGGGGCATTCTACCTCTGAGCTATACCCCTAGTCCTATTTTTTATTCTTTATTTTGAAACCGAGTCTCACTAAGTTTCGGAGTGCCTCACTAGGTAGCTGAGGTTGGCCGCAAACCTGGATCCTCCGGTCTCAGCCTCCCGAATGCTGGGATTACAAGCGTGCGCCACCACGCCCGGCTTTTTTTTACATTTTTGGAAGAGTTTGGGGGTCTTACATCTAGTGACTAAAAGGAAATATATATATTCTTTAAGACAGAAATTCTACTTAAGACAGGAGGATCGCAGGTTGGCGGCCAGCCTCAGTAACTTAGTGAGGTCCTCCTCAACTTAGTGAGACCCTGTTTCAAATTAAAGAATAAAAAATAGGGCTGGGGTGTAGCTCAGAAGTAGAATGCCCCACATTTAATCCCCAGTATCGATGCAGATAGATATACTTCTGTATGTGAAACGCACACACACAGATTTTCAAGCCTGGCATGGTGACACAAACCTATAATCCCAGCTGTTTAAGAGGATCACCAAGTTCAAGGCCACTCTCGGAAATTTAGCAAGACCCTATCTCAAAATTAAGGGGAAAAAAGTAGGGTTGGAGATGTAGCTCAGTAGTAAAGTGCTTGTCTAACATGTATAAGGCCCTGGGTTCAAATCCCAGTACTGCAAAAGAAAAAAAAAAAAGATATTCAATGTGATATTATTTGTAATATAAGAAACAACCAAAAGATTTAGTAATAGGAAACTAGTTATTAAGTAGCTGAGTGTAGTGGTGCACGCTTGTAATCTCAGTATTTAGGAGGCTGAGACCAAAGGATCTGGGTTTGCAGCCAGCCTCATCGACTTAGTGAGGCCGTCTGCAACTTAGTGAGACCCTGTTTCAAAATAAAGAATAAAAAATAGAACTGGGGGGTGTAGCTCAGAGGTAGAATGCCCCTGGGTTCAACTCCCAATACTGCAAAAAAAAAAAAAAAAAAAAAAAAGCCAGGTACAGTGGTACACGCCTGTAATTCCAGTGACTTAGGAAGCTGAGACAAGAGGATCCCAAGATCAGGAAACTAAGCAAGATCCTGTCTCAAAAGATAAAAGGGCTAGGGATACAGCTCAGTGATAAAGTGCCCCTGGGTTCAATAACCACTGTGTGTACCTGTGTGTGGCAGGGGGTGAGGAGGGGAGAGATTTCCAAAGCAAAAATGAAGTGGCAATATGTTCCTAAGGGAGATTAAGGTCCTGTGTCCTGCAGCAACAGTGGCCCTGTTAACTGGCTGAGTACAAGAGTAAATATGTTTAGTTGTAAAATCCAGAATGGAGACCAGGCGTGGCGGGTGGTGCACACTTGTAATTCCAGTACTTGGGAGGCTGAGACAGGAGGATCACAAATTTGCTCTGCAGCTGAGACCCTGTTTCCAAATAAGAAATAAAATCAGGTTGGGGTATAACTTGGAGGTAGAATGCCTCTGAGTTCAATTCCCGGTATCAAAAAAAAAAAAAAAAAAATCCAGAATGGAGAGGATTTTCCTGTATATAATGGTAAACAGGGTCTCACTAAGTTGCAGAGAACGTCTCTAAGTAGCTGAGGCTGCCTCGAACCTGAATCCTCCCGTCTCAGTCTCATCCTAGAAAGCAGCTGGTGTAGGCCAGGCTTGGTGATACACACCAGTAATCTCAGTACTCGGGAGGCCGAGACAGGAGGACTACAAATGATTTTTTTTTTTTTTTTGCGGTACTGGGGATTGAACTCAGGGGCATTCTACCTCTGAAGTATACCCCCAGCCCTATTTTTTATTCTTTATTTTGAAACAGGGTCTCACTAAGTTGCGGAGTGCCTCACTAGGTAGCCGAGGCTGGCCGCGAACCCGGATCCTCCTGTCTCAGCCTCCCAAATGCTGGGATTACAAGCGTGCGCCACCACGCCCGGCCCGAATGATTTTTATTTAATATTCTTTGCATGTACTTTGTGTATAAAACACAGTAATGCAATGCAATTTGACTTCACAAATCAGAATGGAGCTGGCACAGTGGTCATGAACCTTGGGAACTGAGACAGGATGATCACAGGTTCATGACCAGCCTCATCAACTTAGTGACATCCTGTTTTAAAAAAAACAAACCAGGCTCAAGTTGTAGGTCAGAGGTAGAATGCCTTGGGAGGCTGAGACAGGAGAATCCAAGTTCGCAGCCAGCCTCAGCTACCTAGTGAGGCACTCCACAACTTAGTGAGACCCTGTCTCAAAATAAAGACTAAAACATAGGGGTGGGGTGGAGCTCGGAGGTAGAATGCCCCTGGGTTCAATCCCCAGTACCGCCGGGGGGGAAAAGAAATCAGAATCAGAATGGTATCATATAGTAGTTCATAACCAGTGAATGTTAAAAAACCAAACCAAATCACTTAGCTCACTGCCATCATTTCATGTACTAGTATTTTTAATAACACAGGAAATCTTTTTTTTTTTTTTTTTTTGCGGTACTGGGGATTGAACTCAGGGGCATTCTACCTCTGAGCTACACCCCCAGTCCTATTTGTTATTCTTTATTTTGAAAACGAGTCTCATTAAGTTGCGGAGTGCCTCACTAAGTAGCTGAGGCTGGCCTCGAACCCGGATCCTCCGGTCTCAGCCTCCCGAATGCTGGGATTACAAGCGTGTACCACCACACCCGGCTAACACAGGAAATCTTTAAGAATCTAAACAAGTTTAGCTGCAAGAAAAACTCAGTCTGTTTTCCATTTTACAACGTGTGAGTGAGAAACCCACCCCAGAGCAGCATCCAAGGATGAGCGGGTTGTGAAAGAGTTGGGCTCTAGGGTCCGGGGCTGCATGATGTTGAGAAGTGTATGTTCTGGGTTTATCCGTGGTCCTGGCACATCACTATCATAACCAGTTATTTCCAAAGTAGCTGGAATCCTGTCGGGACGCTTCAGACCTCAGAAAGCAGAGCCTCTCTCTGACCTTCTCCTGGCCTCCTTTCACCTGTGCCTTTTCTATTCCCCAAACTAGGTCACAGAGACTAAAAATATACTCTAATCTTCCCCTGCCTTTCCGTCTTAGAGCTGGCCATAAAGAAATTTTCTGATAGTAGATCCCCCATTCCAGAAGGGGTCCTGCCTCATAACTGGGAAGAAGAAATGCTGTGCAGAGCTGAGAAGAATCTGGACAGGCTTTGCTGGGTTTCCCCCCTCACTCTATTACAAGCAGCATTACATCATACCCTTTGTGTCCAATCATATTTCTACATGGTTGTCCATGTGTCAATCATACGTATGCAATGAAGCATCCAATAAAACCCAAAAGGACAGTTTGGAGACCTTCCGGATCCCAACACCTCCAAGCACTGGAAGGTGGCATGCCAGAGATGGCACGGAAGCTCCGCCCATGCCCTACTCTAGGCTCTATCTTTTGTAGAATCCTTTATAATAAACTGGTAAACATGTTTCCACGGAGTTCTGCCAGCCACTCCAGCAAAGTATGGAACCGAAGGAGAGGGTCACATGAACCCCCATTGGTTGCCAGCTGGTCAGAAGTTTGGGGGGTCCAGAATCATGGTGACTGGCCTCTGTGGCGGGGGTAATCTGGTGGGACCGAGTCCTCAGTCTGTAGGAGCTCATGCTGAGACCAGTCACCATGTATTGACTGCTTGCTTGCTGGTGGGAAGAAATCTCCTGCATTTTGGGGTCACAGATGTGATCTGTCTCGTAAGCATAAAAAGCAGGAGAAACAGCAACTGAAGGTGGGGTCGATTTTTCTTCTATACCATCGGACCTGGTTTCAAGTTGTATAACTACAGGTAAGTCACTTAAGCCCTCTGAGCCTCAGTTTCTCCAGGATACTAATTATCTTAGAGGCTATGGAAGGACTAACATGGTTACATGTAAAATGATTAGTGTTAAATCTGGTGCCTCAGCAAACATAAGCAACTTTCGTTTGCTGAAATGAAGTTGGGCTATGGGCCATGATAGAATAACTGGTATAAACTAGCTCCCTCCCTTCTCCAGGAAACAATCACACACACACAAGAGACAAACCAAACGACAGGCAGCACAAAACTGCAACAACTAAGCGGAGGGAGTCCCGTGAGCCCTGACTTCTGTGGTGATCCTGCCAAAGAGGCAACCTGAATCTGATCATGAATATCAGACAAACCCAAATGGGGGGACATTTATGAAACAACTGGTCTGCAATCTTCTAAATTTCCAGATCATGAGCCTGGCATGGTGGTGCACACTTGTAATCCCAGTACTTGGGAGGCTGAGACAGGAGGATCACAGGTTCGAGGACCGCCTCAACAAGTAGTTAAGATTCTCATCACCCTAGTGAGACTCTGTTTCAAAATAAGAAAATAGGGCTAGGGGGTGTAGCTCAGAGGTAGAATGCCTCTGGGTACCATCCCCAGTAAAACACACAAACACATACAAAGTCAACTTTTCCTAGAAGTACATATTACTTAGATCTTAGTTGGTTTTTATTTTTATGTGTATATGTGTGTGTGTGTGTGTGTGTGTGTGTGTGTGTGTGTGTGTGTAACTGAGGATTGAACTCAGGGGCATTCTACCTCTGAACTACACCCCCAGCCCTATTTTTTATTCTTGAAGCAGGGCCTCAGTAAGTAGCTGAGGCTGGCGGGAAACCTGCAATCCTCTTGTCTCAGCCTCCCAAGTACTGGGATTACAAGCGTGCGCCACCACACCCAGCTTAGATCTTAGTTTATAACTACTATTTCCAACTAAAAAATTCTTTGGAGAAAAGACTGACTCTACATGTAAGACAGCATAAGTACGAAGAGAGCTGTGGACATCGTACTATGCCAGAAAGGAAAAAGCCACCAAAACTAACGATGGCCTGTGAAAGTGACAAAGACGCTAGTGTGATGACCTCCTAACAGCCACGTCAGGGACAATGTGAACATCAGAAAGAATCATTGTGACTAAAAAGATCAAGAAATGCAAGGAAATGATTCTGTGAGCAACAAAATAGCAGTTACTTATGGAGGAGGAAGAGCATACACAGAGGGCTTTTGGAATACTGGTAATCTCCTTCTTGATAATTATGTGAATGTTTGTTTTATGATTGTTTATTAAACAGCACACACAATTTGGACTTCTAAATTATCTAATAATATTAAAATAAAAATTTTAAGGCTTCAGGAAAAAAAAGTGAAACCAAGAATGTTTGGATAGAAAATTACCATAGTTTACCTGCAAGAGTATGTAGGCTCTCCTACTTTAAAAACACGACCACAAAGATGAGAAGGTTTGTTTGCTTGTTCAAGTTTCGGAAATCCAAACGCTGGGTCTTCCCCACACAGGTACCATTCCATTGGTGCCAACAGAACGTGCTGGGCCAGCATGTCTTCCTTCTGTGGAGAAGGGTTGGGCCCCCTGCAGTAGATCCTGGGCACATAATGGGCTAAATGCTGGTACACTTCTCTAGTGAGGTCGGCTGCTTGTAGCCATTTCTTGAAAAAAGGAAAAAAAGAAAACCAGTTTTAAACAATGTCAATAAAATGTTAATTTGAACAATTATACCCAACTTTAAGGTACAAAAATAATGACAGAAGAGTCACATTTTCTTTGCAACACTCACCACTATAAGAGATTTATTCTATTAAGATGCCAAGTATTTTAGAATTCTACTTTAAAGTAAAATAAAATTAAAATGGAACAAGCCCTTTCCTCAAAATGAGTGTGAATCCAATGGAGATTGAACCCAAGGATTCTCTAATACTAAGATACAGTCCCACCCTTTTTATTTTTTATGTTGAAAAAACGTTGCCCAGACTACTCTCATACTTGGGACCCTCCTGCCTCAGCCCCCTGAGTATGCTGGGATTGTAAGTGTGTATCACCATGCCTGGCTCAAAATGACCCTTGAAGCAACCTAAGCATTACAGGGAAATAACCACAAGAAATCCTTTCATAAGAGGGTAGACACTGAGCTCATCTGACCTCTTTTTTTTTTTTTTAGTACTGGGGATGGAACCCAGGGGCATTCTACCTCTGAGCTACACCCCCAGCCGTATTCTTTATTCTTTATTTTGAAACAGGGTCTCACTAAGTTGTGGAGAGCCTAAATAGCTGAGGCTGGCCGTGAACCTGGATCCTCCTGTCTCAGCCTCCCAAGTACTGGGATTACAAGCGTGCGCCACCATGCCCAGCTTCATCTGACCTCTTTCTAATGCTCTGCTCAAAAGTTATTCTGATTCTAATGGATTCTCACATCAGTTTGCCTGTAGGAGGAGCATGCAGTGAACAAGAATAGCCAATACACTAGTTATATTTCTCACTGATTAATAAGCAAGTTTATAACCAGGCATGGTGGCACATACCTATAATCCCAGTGCTTGGGAGGCTGAGACAGGAGGATCATTGGGTTGAGAACATCCTTAACAACATAGTGAGACTCTCAGCAACCTAGCAAGACCCTGTTTCAAAACAAAAAATAAAAAATGGCTGGGCATACGTATAGCTTGGAGGTAGAATGCCAAGCCACAAAACAAAAACCAAGTTTATACATATAGGCTCTCATGAATATGTCAGTCTACAAGAGTCTCTGTCCTATCAATTATGCCTAATTTTCCTGATCCACCTAGCTCGATAAGCCCTTTCCCCTTTGTTCTCCCTACAAAAACAAAAGCCACTTTTCTCTATACTCCAAATCTTTACGTTCAAATACCTATTACAATTATACCTGGATATCTTACAGGCACCCACTCAATATATTCAAAATAGAACTCAAGCCAGGTGTGATGGCACATGCCTGTAATCTCAATACTTGGGAGGCTGAGACAGGAGGATTGCAGTTTCACGGCCAGCCTTAGCAACTTAGTGAGGCTCTCTGCACCTTAGTAAGACCCTGTTTCAAAATAAAATAGGGTTGGGGATGTAGCTCTGAGGTAGAACACCCCTGGGTTCAATCTCCAGTACCACCAAAAAAAAAAAAAAATTGAACTCATGACTCACCATCCCCACCCAAATCTGTTATTCTTCCGATTTCCCTATTTCAGCATCTACCAAGCTACTTAAACTAGGAAAAACTGGAAATCTTCCTTATTCTTCACCCTAACATCCAGTCAATCATCCTGACTTGTCTATTATGATTCCTAGGTACCTCATGACTCTGTCTGTTCCTTCACAGCTCCCCCCCCCCACTATCCTACTTCAAACCTCTCATCCCCATCAAGTGGGGTAGTGCAACAACATCCCAAGTACAGTCCCCACCAGCCCTGTGCAATCTAGTTTCTAACCTCATTAACAGAGCAACTTTTGCAAAATGCTCATCTGCTCACGTCACTCAGCTTCCTATTACACGTAAGACCCGGTCAAGCCCCTGGCATGCCCGCCAAGGTGTGGTTTCATCCCGTCCCCAGTCTTCTCCTCCTGCCCTGTTTTACATCTCTCTGCTTTACAAAGCTATTCTACTCATGCTTTGGATCACAATTTGTATCATTTCCTGTAAGATGTCCTCTCAGCCCATTCCCCATCCCCACCTCCTAAGACTAGAATAGAACCTGGCCTCAGCCAGCATTTAGTAAAACTTAAAGTGAATTGCTATAAATGTTTACAATACTATTGCATAATGCTGACATTTAAAAAAGATGCTCCATGACTTTAATGAAAGCAAGAAAAGGGAACTCCAGGCCTGGAGCGTGGATCAGGTATCAGTCCTGAACACTAAACCAAATAAGCTAGACAGACATGCATCAAGCCCTTTCATTTCTTTCTCCCATTTCCCCAAGTCCTTTCCCTTTATTCTGTCACATATCCTTGTCTCCTCTGCCCACTGTGCCTGTATGATTATTTGTTCTACTTACTGCTCCATGTAATTAACAAGTTATTTTGGCTCTATGTCAAGTGAAAATTTAAAATAAAAAAACATAAAAAAGATGACTCACTTCTACTAAAATGCAGTTAGTTAAATGGTAATC
>PVLC010012837.1:0-43239 GCA_004027655.1 Graphiurus murinus
CGGTACTGGGGATTGAACTCAGGGGCATTCTACCTCCGAGCTACACCCCCAGCCCCTTTTTATTCTTTATTTTGAAACAGAGTCTCACTGAGTTGCGGAGTGCCTCACTAGGTAGCTGAGGCTGGCCGCGAACCTGGATCCTCCGGTCTCAGCCTCCCGAATGCTGGGATTACAAGCGTGCGCCACCACGCCCGGCTTTCACATGTTTTAAAGATACAAAAGATATTAACAGAGTATGAAGTTCTATAGGAAAGTGCAATACTTATGTTTTAAAGGAAGTTTAATGTTTCTAGTCAATATTCCCAAGAGCAGTGGTCTCTAAACAGATTGTGTGTGTGTGTGTGTGTGTGTGTGTGTGTGTGTGTGTGTGTGTTACTGGAGATTGAACTCTGGGGTGTTCTACCTCTGATCTACACCCCCAGTCCTATTTTTATTCTGAAACAGGCTCTCACTAAGTTGCAGAGGGCCTAAGTAGCTGAGGCTGGCCACAAACCCGGCTCCTCCTGTCAGCCTCCCAAGTACTGGGATTACAAGCGTGTGCCACCACGCCCTGCTCTACAGATTCTGACTCAAAGAAGATAATAAGCTCATTAGGAAACAATGTGTAGGTGGGACTGACAGTGTGGCTGTGTTATATGCCATAAGAAAGGACTAAACATATTCCCCATATCGGAAGCTTCAGAAACCTTAGAGACCTTCATGACAGAGACACAGCTAATTCTAGATATTAGGAGGATTGGCCCTTAGCATAGCTTAAGATTTTTTTTGTGTGTGTAATACTAGGGATTGAACCCAGGAGCATTCTACCTCTGAACTACACCCCCAGCCCTATTCTTTATTCTGTTATTTTGAAGCAGGGTCTCACTAAGTTGCAAAGGGCCTCACTAAGTAGCTGAGGCTGGCTGTGAACCTTCGATCTTCCTGTCTCAGCCTCCCAAGTACTGGGATTACAAGTGTGTGCCACCACGCCTGGTTCAAAGTTTAAGATTTTTATAAAACAAATATATGGTCTGACATAGTGTCATGTACCTGTAACCCCAGTACTTTGGAGGCTGAGACAGGAGGATTGCAGATTCAAGGCCAGCCTCAGCAACTTAATGAGATCCTTAGTGACTTAACAAGACCCTGTTTCAAAATTAAAAAAAAAAAAAAATGGCTGGGGAATGTAGCTCAGTTGCAGAGTGCTTTGTTGTGTGTGTGTGTCCTTGGTTTCACCCCCAGCACCCTACACACACACACACACACACACACACACACACACACACACACACATATGCGCTAGTACCTATGCTTCCATATCCTCTAAACAGAGCACTCAACAACCCTACTTCTCAGTGCTTCTACCACCTTTGAAATTTACTCAACTCCACATGTAGACCTAAGGAATCCTGCCCCAAGCACAATTTTCAAAGTTGCTGTGCTTTAAACATGCATGAGTCTGCCAAGCCCCCAGGATGACAGGGCACAGCTGGGATGCCAGGGGCCTGGAGCCCTGAAATAAACATGCCATATGTCTACAAGGACCCACTGAGCCATGGGGAAAAAGAGAGAGAGAAGGGCAAAAGGGACAAAAGAAATAAGCCAAAGTGATAAAGCACTAGGCAGAAGGGGGGGGGTGACTTTTCTGCCTTTTTAAGACTTCATGTTTCTCCCAACTTAAATTTTTCATCAAATGTGTCAGATTAATATTTATTTTATTTATTTTTTATTTTTGTGGTACTGGGGATGGGATCCAGGGGCATTCTACCTCTAAGCTACATCCCCAGCCCTAATTTTTATTCCTTATTTTGAAACAGGATCTCACTAAGTTGTAGAGGGCCTCACAAGTTGCTGAGGCTGGCCATGAACCTGTGGTCCTCCTGTCTCAGCCTCCCAAGTACTGGGATTACAAGTGTGCATCACCATGCCCTGCTTTTAAATATTTAAAGTATTAAAGCAAAGCCAGATGTGATGGCCCGCATCTGTAAGCCCAGTACTTGGAAGGCTGAGACTGGAGGATCCCAGGTTCCAGGCCAGCGTCAGCAATTTAGCAAGACCCTTAGCAACTTAGAGGGACCCTGTTTCAAAATTTTAAAAAAAGGTGGGCTGGGGATGTAGCTCAGCAGTTCAATGCCAAGTACCAAGTGAATAAAAAATAAAGTATTAAAGTGAAAAACACAAATGAACAAATAAACAGAAAAGGTCCCATTAGCCCAGCAGCTCCAAATTCTGGTTCCAGTGGCCGAGGCACATTGGGCATTTCCCTTCCCATCAGCTGGCCTGGGGCAGGAGAGGCGCTCAGGGCCCAGGGGGGTGGCCCATGCAGCTCTCCTTCTCTCCCTGAGCTCAGGAGCCCTGACTCCTCAGCAGGGCTGGCAGAGCAGGCTGGCTGCTCTGTAGGATTTGGCCTTGAGCAAGGGAGAAGAGCAGGGGTCCTGCATTCCCTGAGAATTTCTGAAAAGCTCCAGTTACACCTCCTCCCCCCCAGGGCCCTCACCTCCCACCCTCCCTCCTATCCACACAAACTCGCTGAACACCCCCAGGACTGTGGCCAAGGAGGCACTCTGGAATAAGGTGGCTGTACTCAATCAAACCTGTCCAGGCAGAGGCCCAAAGGCGCCTCTGGCCGTTGGATTTCCCCTCGATTGGGGTCAGCCTCTGGTGCTCAGCACAGGGCAGGTGGAGAAATCAGGAGCCCAGGTTCAGGAGGCCAGGCTGCCCTGTGCTGAGATGCCAGGGGCTCCAGGCACAACTTCCAGCCCAGGCCCTCTCCTTGTCCTTGCAGGGGGGGAGCTTGTGTTTCTTCTCCCACACTGCTGGCTCTGGGGCTGTGCAGGCCAGCTATTCCAAAGCCCAGACCACAGACCACGGCACCTCCAAGATTACAGGCCTCCTCCCACTGTTGGGCCAGGCACACACTGGTCCAGACCAGGGAGGCAGAGGCAGAAGAAGCATCCATGTGCGTAGCCAGCATGCCCTGGTCTGCTTCACCCAGTTCCAGCCCTGCACCGCTGCTGTGCTTTTTCAGAGGGGCAACTCAGGGGCAGTGGCAAAGGGATTTTTTTCCCAGGCCACTAGAGAGATGCCAGCAAATGGTTCCCAGCTAGGGAAGTGTTTGTCTTCTCCTTTCCCTCCACCCAATTTCCAGTTTCTTTGAGTACATGGGGAGGTAGTTCCCCCAGCCTGGAGTCAAGACAGGCAAAACCTTAAGCTTTCGCTCATTCTCCAACCAGATCCAGAGCCTTGTCACTCCACTCTTGCCCTGCCGATTGGCACACGCTCCAGTTCTCAAATTATTCATGAATGTATGAAATGAGAATTTGCTGAGTATCTGCTATGTCCAGGAGATACAATTGTGAGGGGAAAAAAAGAAGGGTCTCAGCCCTCAGGGGAGCTTACAGTCTCATGGGGGAGACAGATATTTGTCAGATAGCAACACAAACCAAGGTGCATCTGTGGATTTGATCCCTGCTGCAGAGAGTGAGTCCCAGGGCAGTGCCAGCGAGCTGCTGTGGAGGGTCAGTGCAGGGAGAACCAACTCCTCGGGGGCTGGGTGGCTGGGCTGGGCGCCAGGGGCCTCTGAGCCCTGAAAGGAGGCCAGGCTGTGGCCAGGGTGGACGGTGGTGCAGAAGAGGCTGCAGCCTGTGCAGATGCCCTGGAAAGAGCCATGGAGAGCCACTGACTTGCTCTAAGCACAGGGGCAGGGAGGAGCTGGCTGGCTCACTTACAGGGCACTCATGGGAGCAGGTAGATTGGGGCCTGGAGCAGCGTGGGCAGTAGGATGCAGAGAAGGCCCAGGCTCAGGATGGGGTCCTGTCTGAATTCTGGTATGAGTACTGCCTGGGTCCTGGGATGGGGATCCAGTCTGAATCCTAGGATAGGTCCTGCCTGGGTCCTGAAATGGGGGTCCAGCCTGAATCCTAGAATGGGGTGCAGCCTGGGTCCTGGGATGGAGTCAACTTGGTTTTAGGAAAGCCAGTCGTGGTGGCGCATGCTTGTAATCCCAGCATTTGGGAGGCTGAGACCAGAGGATCCGGGTTCGCAGCCAGCCTCAGCTACCTAGTGAGGCACTCTGCAACTTAGTGAGACCCTGTTTCAAGATAAAGAATAAAAAAAATAGGGCTGGGGGTATAGCTCGGAGGTAGAATGCCCCTGAGTTCAATCGCCAGTACCGCAAAAAAACAAAAAACAAAAAACAAAAAAAAAACCTTGGTTTTAGTCCTTCTACTTCCTCTCAGTTCACTGGATCCTTACGGTTGGCAGGGAGACTCATTAGAACTAGAATGTTAGTCAGGCGTGGTGGCACACGCTTGTAATCCCAGCATTTGGGAGGCTGAGACTGGAGGATCCGGGTTCACGGCCAGCCTCAGCTATCTAGTGAGCCCCTCCGCAACTTAGTGAGACCCGGTTTCAAAAATAAAGAATAAAAAATAGGGCTGGGGGTATAGCTCAGAGGTAGAATGCCCCTGAGTTCAATCCCCAATACCGCAAAAAAACAACAACAACAAAACAAACAAACAAAAAAACCAACTAGAATGTTCTCTGTTAAAAAAAAAAAAAGCCTCCAAAAGACACAGGAGAACCTGAGCATGCACTATTTCGGTTTCCTTACATCTCATGCACTAACGGGGGAGCATGAACAGGTAAATGTCTTGAGAAACCTGCTTGAATAGCCCTGCTTCACCCAGTGTTGGCTCTGAGCTCTGAGCTCTGAGCCCTCTGTTCTGTGTGAGTGTGTGTGTGTGTGTGTGTGTGTGTGTGTGTGTGTGTGTGTGTGTGTGTGGGGGGGTGTTGAAGAGGAGGGGGCAGGAAGGAGAGGGAAGGAGAGAGGAGCAGGGAAGGACCATGAGGGGAGGGAGGGAGGCAGGAGCAGGGAGAGGCAGGACAGGAGGGGATGGGCGGCAGCTGTCTGCAGAACCCTAGGCTCCCGGTGAGTCACGGCGCCAGCTCCCGCACCCGACTCTATTTTTATATCAGCGCCTGCTCCTCTCAGAGCGGTTAAATAAGCCTTCCAGCTGGTGGAGGGAGTCTGATGGCAGAGGATGAGGCGATGATTCCAAAGTCTGAAATGGAATTATAAAGCCATCCCTTTCTCTTATTAGGAGATCAATCTTTTTCATAGGCAGATGCTGTAAGCTGCTGCTGTTCAGGGCTGAGGAGCTGACGGCTTTGGGCAGCCTGATGGTTCTGAGAACTGGAGTAGAGAACCTGCCAGGACCATGGGGGCCTGGGGGCGCAGGCAACTGACGTGGGCTCAGGAAGCTGCGCTCCAGGCATGCAGACCCCGCAGAACAAGGCTCCTGAACACTCCAGTGGGCGCGAGATGGACCAGAGCAAGCACACGAGGCAGGGCTGCCCTCAGCAAGCGTGTTGCCTCCTGCCACTCACCCTGCTCTTAGCTTTGTGGGTCGGAAGTGTCATGGCAGCCTATGAGGGGCTCGGGGTCGACCCTGGTTGTGGAGAGAGGGGCCTGTCGTGAACCGTCTTCCCTGTGGTGTGTCTGGGGAGCTAGTGCTGTCCTCTCTTGCCCTGGGACAGGTACGAAAGCCTTTCCAAGGTCACTTCAAATTCAAGGGCAAGAGCTGCTGCCCTGTCACTTAGTCAAAACCTCCAATTCCTCTGGGCTCTTTTTTTCTTTTTTCTGTGGTAGGAGGGATTGAACTCTAAAGTACTCTATCTCTAGCTTACACCCTCAGCCCCATTTTTATTTAGAAACAGGGTCTTACTAAATTGTGGGAGGCCTCAAGGTTGCTGAGGCTGGCCGTGAAGCTTTGATCCTCCTGTCTCAGCCTCCCAAGTACTGAGATTACAGGCATGCACTACCACAATGCCCAGCTGAAAGCACAACTTTATATTTATTTATTTATTTATTTATTTATTTATTTATTTATTTATTTTTGTGTGTAGTACTGGGAATTGAACCCAGAGGCATTCTACCCAGCCTGATTTTATTTCTTATTTGGAAACAGGGTCTCATTAGGTTGATGACAGTCTCACTACTTGCCGAGGCTGTCCTCGAAATTGTGATCCTCCTATCTCAGCCTCCCAAGTACTGGGATTACAAGCATGCACCACCACATCTGGCTGAAAGCACAGCTTTAAACATGAAGGTTGGAGCCCAGAGTGGCTCTGGGGAACCTCCCTGGTCTTTTGCCCTGGGAGACACAAGAGCCCAGGTCCACCTGGGTGCCTAGGGCCAGGGCACCGAGGATCAGCCTGTGCTCTGCTGCCCCCTCCCACCCTTCACCTTCCCTGGGCCCTTGGCCCCTTCTCCTGGTCTTTCTTTGTGCTTCAGGTGGGCCAGGCTCATGCCACAGCCCCCTCTGCCCCCTCCTCAGGTGTTGGGCGTCCCCCTCTGCAGGGCGCAGTGTGGAGCTGGGCCGACTGTGATGCACCCACCCTGGGCAGAAGGCGGCCCTGCCTGGAGCTGCTGGACAGTCTCCCACCGGCCCAGAGCTCTGAGCCATTTCGGTTACTTGGTGCTCCTTGAGGGCAGGGACCAAGCCTCCCTTCTAGTGTGACCCCCAGAGCCACACAGCTCCCCACAGCACCACCAGGTGCTGTCCGCTCAAGGCCGAGGTTCCTGTTGAGCAGGCTGGGGGGTCACAGAGTCAATGCTGCGTGTCCTCGGGGGCTGTGCAACGTGGTGGGCAGGCCTGGGTGACTCCTTGCCGGGAGAGAGACCCTCGCTGGGTTGGAGCCAGCTAGAAAAGGCTCCACTGTCCTCAGACAGAGTCCTTCCCTCCAGGTGACCTTGGGTTCCACCTCAGCTGCTCCTCGCTGCCCTGCTCAGGCACCCCTTCCCTTCTAGCATACAGCAGCCTGCCAGGTCCTAACTAGACAGGAGCTGAGGTTGGGTCTCCCCACAGCCCCTTTGCTCACTGGGAGCTGGGGTGGGAAGGAGGCTGTGGCCAAACCCTCCTGCTGGGCGGCCGGGCCAGTCTGGCTGGGACAGCTGGACGCATGCCTGCCATTCCGCCTGGCGAGCTCATCTTCTCGATATAGGCATCGCTGGCTCCCTCGGCCCTGGGGCTGCCGGGCCAGGACACAGGGATGGCCAGGGCCTCCTCCGCTCTTCTCTCCTTGCATGGCCAGGCCCGCAGCCCGCCTTCTGATTCGCCTGTATTATTAGGTCCCAGCGACTCCCGAAGCCTGGCGACCACAGCAGGTGGGGCCACTGTCCATACTGGACCTGCCTGGTCCTCCACCCAGCAGGGAGGCCAGCCCTGGCCTCCTCCTGGCAACCACAGACGACAGCGCCTGGCGTGCCTTAGTGCCTTTCCTTGCTGGGACGTTCCTGACTTGCACATGGCCTGCAGTGCTCAGCTACCCCCTGCACCTGGGGCTCTCTGTTCTATAAACTAACCCCTTGTACAGCTGATAGGGGCTTGCTCACTCCCAGTGGTAACATGTAGACATGTTTACCCTGCAGGTTAACATTGTAACTCAGTGGGAGAGTTCAGGTTGGAGAAGCGCCCCCATTCCAGGCCAGGCCGCCTGCCCCACACCAGGGCCTGTGAGCTTTGGGCCAGGAGGATGGACGGCACTCCTTACCTGAATGTCTGACCCTAACTGATGGGAGGAGGGGGTGACAGAGGTGGCCAGGGGCATGTCTTTAGGCAAGTGTACCCAGTCCCCTTCATTTGCAGCACCCAGCAAGAAGGAGCACCCTGCCTGCCACCCAGGGCCAGAGCCTGAGCTGGCGGAGGGTGTCTGCATGTCACAGGGCTCTGGGCGCCACCTCCTCTTTCTCTGAATGCAACAGCTCTGTCAGCTCTGTGGCCTTAGGAGCTTAGGACAGCACCACTGCTCCCTGACGTGGGTCCAAATCTCACCCTTCTGCATAGACACTGGGATGGCTTGGTTAGACGCCCCCACCACCACCACTGATGACCTCATTTTAACCAGCTTTCCTCTCTAAAGACCCTCTCTCCAAGTAAGGCCATGATCTGAGACACTAGGAGTCAAGACCTTGACATGGGTTTTGAGGGGCAAATGCAGCCTGTAACTGCTCTCCTCTGAGTCAGAGTGGGGTGGGGGAGGCATCCACATGATGGAGGCAGACCCCTCACCTCACACACGGGATTGCTTAGAATCTGACAGTAGTCTTCCTTGTTGGGCGCAGGACCCAAAGCCAGTGGGGCCTCCGTTTTGGAAGGGAAGTAGACGATCAGCCCCTGTTGGGTAACCAGAGGCCAGCACCCTCTTGGAGGCTGCAGAATGAGCAGCTTAGAGCCTGGTCCCTTGGTCTTGCAGAAAAGGCACACGTCCCTGCTGGGAAGGTTTTCTCTCCTCTCCGCATGGAGGTAAGATGATCAGGTGGATCCTTCTGAGCCCTGTGTGTGTTCACACCTGGTGTCTGCATGTGCCAGTGTGTGCCATCGGTTTGCTCTGAATCTGTGCAATTTCAATACCTGATTCTTCCCCAAAAGGCAGGTGCTGCCTGTGACTAAAAGCCTTGGCGTTAGGAACCAGCTCCGGGGTGGGCTTAATCAAAGCCGAGGATACACTCTGTTCTACGCCCAGCCTCCACAGAGATGAGAGACGCAGGGTGGGCGGAAGCTTCAGGAATGACGGAATTTCAAGATATTCTGCTGCCTTGTTAAGATCAACAGATGCAACCATTCATGTGTCACGGAGGGTGCTCAAGGAAAAAGGAAAAGGCTAAAAAACCAGCGTTAAGCCACCGTGGTACTCACACCCATGGTTGTTTAACCTCAAAGTGCAAGGACATGTCGTTTCTGCATAAGACACGTTCATTTCCTTGTCCCTGTGACCTTCTGGTGTGAGCAGAAGCAAACTGTGTGATCACAGGAGTGACATAGACGTTGATCATGACTCTGGAGAGCCGGAAGTGATGTCATATTGAGGAGAGAAATGGGCAAAGGTGTAAACAGTTCCCCACATGAAACCCGGCACGTGGTTCATGGCTCAGCCGTCATCACGTGTGTTTTGCACAGTCAGGGAGGAAGAACAGTTTGTACATTAAACAAGAATCAGTCACTCTGTCTAGTTTTCAACCCCAAATAACAACATCCTGAGCATTTCCCTCAGCCAGGGCTCCTGCGGGAGCAGCCACACTGGCTCTGCTGTGGTCAGAGACCTGGGGGCCTGTGCTGGCCAGCAGGGATGCACCCAGCAAAGAGGTGATGCAAACATGGACATCTGGGATCCATCCTTTCCTTTCTCTCCCTCCCTTCCTTCTTTCTTTTTGTGGCACTGGGGATGGAACCCAGGGGCATTCTACCTCCAAGCTGCACCCCCATCCCAGTCCTATTTTTTTTTTTTTATACTTTATTTTTGAAACAGGGTCTCACTAAGTTGCAGAGGGCCTCACTAAGTAGCTGAGGTTGGCTGTAAACCCAGATCCTCCCGTTTCAGCCTCCCAAGAACTGGGATTCCAAGCATGCGCCACCACACCTGGCTTACAGCAGCCATCTTTAGGGACATCTCTGCAGCCACAGCACAAGCCACAGGGGCTCAGGCTGTTTGTTAGGTGCTAGCTCCCAACTCTGCTGAGACTTGGAGAGAAGCCTCTTTCCTCCTGCCCTGCACAGAGCAGAGGCAACCCCGGTGGACCCATCCCTGTCTGAGCCGTCCAGCAGTGATTTGGTAGCCTGTCCCCGGAAACCTGGGCACCGTTGGACCAGCATGGGCCTCCTGAGAAGTGACTCTTCAAGGCACATGTGTGTCTGGCCAGTGATCACTAAGTACTTGTCAGGTGCTGGTCTTGGCTTTGCTCACTATGACACCCCTGGTCCTTTTTAATTTGTAGGAATGTTCTTTATCCTGAGGTGAAATCTGCCTTCCAGGCCTCCAACAATCATTTCATGAATCAAGACATCATCGTCCTACATGGGAGCCACTGTGTTGGGAATAGATGTCTCCACTTTTAGAAGTTGCCAAGATTGACCTTGAACCTGCCCAGTACTAGGATTGAAGGCATGCACCACCACACCTGGCTTATTTTTTATTTTGAAACAGGGTCTTGCAGCAGGGCATGGAGGCACATGCTTGTAATCCCAGTACTTGGGAGGCTGAGACAGGAGGATCATAGGTTTGAGGACAACCTCAGCAAGAAAAGAGACTTATCAACCTAGCAAAAAAAAAAAAAAAAAAAAAAAAAAAAAAAAAAAAAAAAAAAAAAAAAAAAAAAAAAAAAAAAAAAAAAAAAAAAAAAAAGAAAAGAAAGAAACAGGGTTTTGCTAAGTTGCTGAGAGTCTCACTAAGTTGCTTAGGTTGGCCTCGAATCTGCGATCCTCCTGTCTTAATCTTCCAAACACTGAGATTACAGACAGGTATGGTGGCGCACACTTGTAATCCCAGTACTTGGGAGGCTGAGACAGGAGGATCGCAGGTTCGCAGCCAGCCTCAACTACTTACTGAGGCTCTCTGCAACTTAGTGAGACCCTGTGCTATGTGCAAGAGAAAGTTTGTTGGTAAAGGGCAGAGACAAATTTCTTATGAGGGTTTCACGAGGGGGTGATGGGTAAGGGGTTTGGCCTATTTAGAGCACCTGCAGAATGATGGCCAAGACCCAATATCAGGTGCAAAGCATCAGGAGCAGCTCTAAGGGCACCTCATGGATCTGCCAGGGTGCGAGGGAAAGTTTGGAAAAAGTACAGCAGGGGAACAAGTATGTATTCATTAGGCATTCCTCCATGAAAACTATGGCTCCCAATAGAATTGGAGGCTCAATCCTCTAGTTAAAGCTGGAGCCTCGACATTCTGTGCTCACAAAGCCTCAGCAGAGAACAGCGTCCTGATCCTCATGGCCAGGCTGATGGAGCAATTTCCTCTGAAATGCAGAGGCACCAGCTTTGTCTGGGCCCGCTCCAAAGCAGGCCAAAGAAGACAGCACGTGGGATTCTGTGGTCTGACAAATTGCCATGGTAATCACACTGTTCTTCGCTCGCTGGCTTATTATCTAGCAGTCAAGGTAATTGGGGAGATTTTTTCCATCTTTGTTCGATGGATCCCAGAGTGGGAACATGGGGGAAGGGGGCTATTCTGGAGGGTGGCCAAGGCACGTGCTGTGAGGGGAGGGCAAGATGGTGGGAGAGGGGCAGGCAGAAGGAAGGAGAGGAAGAAGGAAAGGGAGATAGAAGATGGGAATAAGAGAGGAAGGAGCACAAGGGCAGGCAGCAGAGACTGTCAGGGGTCCAGAAGGCCTCATGGCTGTTTTCCTCACGAGACTCCAGAACCCTGCTGGGCAGCAGCCTTGGGGGGGGACTTCTACAGGAGGACATGGTGCTCTCTTGGTGCTCTCTGCCCAGTGGCCTCTGTCAATCAACAGGGAACCCTGGCAGGGACCTCCCAAGTGGTTAAGTCTACGCCTGGCTTATTCTTTATTTTGAAATGGGGTCTCAAGTTGCAGAGGGCCTCACTAAGTAGTTAAGGTTGGCAGCGAACCTGCCATCCTCCAGTCTCAGCCTCCCAAGTACTAGGATTATAAGTGTGTGCCACCATGCCTGGCTTAATGACACTTTTAAAAATTAGAATAAACTGGGCATAGTGGTGCATGATTGTAATCCCAGTATTTCGGAGGCTGAGACTGTAGGATCTGAGTTCGTCGCCAGTCTCAGCTATTTAGTGAGGCTCTCCGCAACTTAGTGAGACCCTGTTTCAAAATAATTAAAAATAGGACTGGAGGTGTAGCTCAGAGGTAGAATGCCCCTGGGTTCAATCCCTAGTACTGAAAAAAAAATTAGAATAAACCAGGTGTGGTTGTACAGGCCTATAATCCTAGTATTTGGGAAGCACAGATAGAAAGATCACAGGTTTGAGTCCAGCCTCAGCAACTTAGTGAGGCCCTGTGTCATAATTTGAAAAAATAATAAAAATAAATAAATAGGGCTGGGGGAGTAACTTGTAGGTAGAATGTCTCTGGGTTTAATCTCCAGCACACACACACACACACACACACACACACACACACATACACACGAAAGAATGAAGCCAGGTATGGTTGTGAATGTCTGTAATCCCAGTATGTGGGAAGCTGATACAAAAGGATCTCAGGTGCCAGTCCAGCCTAGGCAACTTAGTGAGACCCTATTTCAAAATAAAAAGTAAAATAGGGCAGGGGTGGTGGTTCATGTTTGTAATCCCAGTACTTGAGAGGCTGAGACAGGAGGATTGCAGGTTTGGGGCCAGCCTCAGCTACTTAGTGAGGCCCTCTGCAACTTAGTGAGACCCTGTTTCAAAATAAAGAATAAAATAGGACTGAGGGTGTAGGTCGGAGGTAGAATATCTCTGGGTTCAATCCCCAGTACTATAAATAAATAAATAAGTAAATAAATAAATAAATAATAAAACAAAATAGGGCGGGCAAGTAGAACATACCTGGGTTCAATTCCCAGTACTTTCCCCATCCACAATTTATTAAGGGTCTTGGGTTGCTTAAACAAAACGGGAATGCCAGCCGGGCGTGGTGGCGCACGCTTGTAATCCCAGCATTTGGGAGGCTGAGACTGGAGGATCCGGGTTTGTGGCCAGCCTCAGCTACCTAGTGAGGCACTCCACAACTTAGTGAGACCCTGTTTCAAAATAAAGAATAAAAAACAGGGCTGGGGGTATAGCTTGAAGGTAGAATGCCCCTGAGTTCAATCCCCAGTACCGCAAAAAAAAAAAAAGGGGGGGGGGAATGCAGTTAGCATGCTCCTGAGGCTTGTCAAGGGTGAAGTTGGGAAGCAGAGAG
The DNA here is from genome assembly GCA_004027655.1 of Graphiurus murinus. Taxonomy (NCBI): domain Eukaryota; kingdom Metazoa; phylum Chordata; class Mammalia; order Rodentia; family Gliridae; genus Graphiurus; species Graphiurus murinus. The sequence continues at coordinate 12,680 of PVLC010012837.1, forward strand.
ATCTGGCCTGTGGAGATGAGGAGCTGGTCTAGCAGCAGCCACACCAGAGAATTTCCTTCTGGATTAGTAACTTCAAATTCTCAGGATAAATAGAGCAACCCCCTTGGGCCAGTGCTGCCTCAGGTCTTTTAAGCGCTTGGCAGAACCTGAACACACAGAATGGTAGGTGAAACCGCGGACTCCTACTGTGAAACTGTAACCTGACAACTCATTCTGGCCTGGTCCTGTTTTTCTGTCTGGCAAGTTTGTGTCGATTTTCCAGAACACGTTTCCTCTCAAATCTTTCTGCTGCTACTGTATCAAGGGTTCTTTGTATAAAGTGGGAGGATTTAGTATGCTTTGAAAATGTAACAACCTTCAGGGCAACATTGTACATTTAGGCACAGCCCAAGGGAATCAGTCGCAGCTTCTTCGTTGCAAACGCGTCTCTGCGTGGCTTTAATCAATATCCCAGCAAATGCTGGTGTTAAAGATAAGAAAGGACTTGTATTTTTCAAACCAGAGTAACAGGTGTTGTGAACAGATAGGAAGGAAGCAGACGAGGGCTGAGAGGGGTCACACACGGGCTGCGGCCTGGCCTGGGGCTCACTGTGCCGGGGCATTTGGCGTCCGCTGGGGTACGGGGTCTCGGGCGGGTGGGCTTGGGCCAGCACCCGGCCTGCCCGCGGCTTGCAGGCGCTCTCACAGCGGGGCGGGCGCGCGGGGAGGCGTCTGCTAGAGCTGGGGCGGCGCCTTCTCTCCGACTGCCAGGTCCCGGGCCTCCGCTGTCCGCGACATCTTGTGGGGGAAGCGTGGAATCGCCACCTCGCTTTAGCTGCTGCGCCACGCGCGCTGCGGCGAGAGCGGGGACGGCCGGAGGAGGAGGTAAGGCCACCGGCGCCCACACCGGCCTGCCCCCGGCTTGCTCCAGCACGGCACGACCCCGGGCCCCTCTTAGCACCCAGGCTGCCCCGCCCCCGCCCCGGACCAGTGACAGACCCCCTCCCGGGGGCCCCCGCCCGGACTCCGCCCCCGCCCGCCTCTTCCCTCCCTCCAGCCCCAGCCCCGGACTCCGAGGCCACGGATCCTCCCGGGTGGGGGAGACCTTGACTCCGCCCCCGCCCGCCTCCTCCCTCCCTCCAACCCCAGACCCGGACCCTAAGGCGACGGATCCTCCCGGGTGGGGGGGACCCTGACTCCGTCCCCGTCCACCTCCTCCCTCTGCTTCTCTCACCATCCTGCTGGGACCAGGAGAGCGACCGACCCTCCCGGGGCCCCCGCTGAGGCCCTGCCCCCACCCAGGCCCCGCCCCCGCCCCCTCTGCCCTACAAGGCCACGCCCTCCCACTTCGCCCCGCCCCTCCCTGCATAGGCCCCGCCCCTCCCCGCCCCCGCCCCGTCCGGGCGGGGCTCCGGGTTTGAACCGCGCGGCGGGCCGGGCGGCCGGGCCGGGGCGGGGCGGCCTCTGTGTCGTGTGGGTCCCGCAGGCGGCAGCGCGGAGCCGGCGGGCGGCCGTGCGCGGCACCATGTCCCCGGGCAGCGGGGTGAAGAGCGAGTACATGAAGCGCTACCGGGAGCCGCGCTGGGACGAATACGCTCCGTGCTACCGGGAGCTGCTGCGCTACCGCCTGGGCCGCCGGCTGCTGGAGCAGGCGCACGCGCCCTGGCTCTGGGACGCCTGGGGCCCCGACGGCTCCTCGGAGGACGCGGCCTCGTCGGTGGCGTCCAGCCCCACGCCCCAGAGCTCGCCCGCGGAGGCATCGGGGCCCGCGGAGGCCTCGGAACCCCCGGAGCCCGAGCGGCCGGCGGGGGAGCGGGGCGCGGAGGCCGGGGACCAGCCCGAAGCAGCGCAGCCAGGTACCCGGAGGGGGGGGCGCACGGAGTCTGCGCCCGGTGAGGGTCGGGCTGGCGGCGGAGCTGCTAGGCTGTTTCTCGCCGCGCTCGGGCACGCGCTTCTTGGTTTTTGTTTTTGTTTTTGTTTTGGTACTAGGGATTGAGCCTAGGGGCATCGGGCATTCCACCTCGCAGCTACCCTCCCCCCTTTTAAAACAGGGTCTCGCTAAGTTGCTGAAGCTGGCTTGAACCTGCGATTCTCCTGTCTCAGCTTCCCACGCACTGGGGTTACAGGCGTGCGCCACCACGCCCGGGACTCCAAGCCCTGTTTATTTTTGAAACAGGATTTTGCTGTTACCACCCGCTGGCCTTTAACCTGAGATCCTCCTGTCTCAGCCTCCCAAGTACTGAGATTACTGGCCTGCGCCACTGCGCCCGGCTTTTTTTTTTGGTGGTGGTGGGGGGGGGGTTGACGAAGAATCCCTCCCCTGCCAGGAAATAAGGAGGTGTTGGCTCTGCCCTGCATTTCCTTAATGAGAGGGCGCTCGTACCGCCAGCCGAGACCTCAGGGGTGCGGGTCTTGGACGGCGGTTCGCCTGGTGAGCCTCCAGACCTGGTCTCTCTTTTCGCGTCCTGCTGAAGCGGGGAGCTTTTTATCACATCCCAAAGGTGACCCCCGGAGTTAAGAACCACAGAGCTGAGATGTCTTCTGCCATAATGGGGCTGTTTTCTGAACGAATCGCTTGACCTCCCTGCGCCGTCTCTAAGGAATAGTTTGCGCGTGTTTGCGTGGAGGAGCAATCTGTGCACCTGGCAGCTCCCCGCGTCCTACCCACGCCGCCCCAAAGAGCTGTGCGCCCTCTCAGCTGTGCGCGGGCGGCTGGCGCTGTGCGGTGTCTTCCCCGCGCTCTGCTCTCCTTTCCCCACCTCGACAGAGCAGAGATGTCTTTCGGGGAGGCCTCTGCACAGCCTTGGGCGACCCCACACTACTGTGTTGGCCAGGCGCCACGAGGTCTCTGGGGGGCGATATATATGTATATATTTTTTTGTACTCCGAGGCATTTCACCTCCGAGCAACACCCCCAGCCTTTTTTCTTTTTTCTTATTTTTTGTTTTGATACAGGGGCTCCTAAGGTTGCTGAGAATCTCACTAAGTTGCTGAGGCTGGTCTTGAACCTGCGTGCCTCCTGTCTCAGCCTCCCAAGTACTGGGATTACAAGCATGCACCACCACACCCTGCTAGGTCCCTTGATTAATATGTATTGTATTACTTAACATTCAAACAATTGTGAGAGGAGGACCACAATTTTATCTCATAAGTGAAGAAGTGGAAGCCCAGGATGAACAGTCAGAGCTGGAGGAGCAGATGAAATTAAACCCTGAGTGCTGTTGCTTTGCTCTTGGATACCGTGTTCAGCTATTCTCAGTTTGAGGTGGAGCTGCCTCCTGTCATCCCCTCCTGCAAGATTCCTGACGCTTCAGTGATCTTTGCTGGAGATTAGAATGACAGAAGGTGGAGGGAAGGGAGGGCCTCCCACTGGTTGGTCCTGTGCAAACAGCTCCTAGCTAAGGTTAAGATGTACTCCTATCAGCTTTTCTCTTCTTCATGTAAAGGAGTCTCCAAATGTTTATGTGCAACATAAAAACCTTTAGATTGCCTTGTAGTCTGGACCACACCTATGTTTGCCTGTTTACATGTGCCCTGAGTTCTTGGTTATTTTGGTTTTGATGGAGGTACTAAAGCCTTCCAGTAGTTCAGAAATAATCTGCTAAAATTACTGGTTTAGGCATCAGGGAAAAAGAAAGGATTTTTTCTCCCTCCCTTGCTTTTAGGACTCACCATCACAGGCTTTTGCTTTCAAGTGCATAGTTTTATATATTGGAGTGATGACCACACTTTTGGTCTGCTATAAAATACTAGCATCTTTTACAGAAGTTGTTTATGCACATAGAATCATGTAGCTCTGAACAGCTCGTTACAGAAATACGGTCATCCCAGAAATACAGACCAATTGCCTGCTTGTTAGGTGATCTCAGCCAGCTCCTCTGCTTGTCCTGTGGTCCTCCATCCTCTCAGACAAGGTCTCTCTGTTACCCAGGATGGCCCTGAACTCCTGAGCTCAAGCTGAGACTACAGGTGCATGCTACCACTCCCAGCTGGTTTTTATTTTCATATCCAAGTGCTGTGGCTTTTATTGACATGTCTTGGTCTCCCCTCCCCCTTCCCAGTTCTTTTTTTTTTGCGGTACTGGGGATTGAACTCGGGGGCATTCTACCTCTGAGCTATACCCCCAGCCCTATTTTTTATTCTTTATTTTGAAACTGAGTCTCACTAAGTTGCAGAGTGCCTTACTAGGTAGCTGAGGCTGGCCTCAAACCCGGATCCTCCAGTCTCAGCCTCCCAAATGCTGGGATTACAAGCATGCGCCGCCACGCCTGGCTCCCCTCCCAGTTTTCAATCATATCTCTGGGCTCTGATTCTTTCTGCTGCTCTCCTAACCCATACATGGCCATCTCTATGCCTCTTCAGTAACCATCCAAATCTGTTAGACTCATGGTCAGCATCTGCAGTGTTGGGTCTGTGAAATTGTTGAAGGCCGCCCATGTTGCTCTTAGTTCCTTTCCTTTCTCTCTCAGTGTAGCCGGCGCACTGGGTCACCAGCATGCTCATCTCCATCCTCCCCTCTGGGGCCTCCGACCTACTTCCGTGTGGCCTGACTGCTCTCGGTGCTGCAGGCAGCCCAGCCGGCATCTTGGGTCCTTGGCCGTCACCTCAGCCACTGTGTGGCTGTCAAGACAACTTGCACGTCTGGGTTTACCTCTCCCTAGTGGAGCTCACCTTCCACCTGCTTGGGAAGGATGGGCAGGAGGTTGATTTTCTGAGATCTTCATCAGAAGATGGCTTTATTTAGCCCTAACATTTTCTGAGTTTGTGGCTGGCCCTGGAATTCTGGGTGGAAAGTAATTGTCTCTAGAAAATCCAGGGGCCTCGCTCCGTTGTACGTATGCTTCTCAGTCCTTTGTGGCAAGGGTGTCCTCTCAGGAAGCTGTCTGGAGTCTTTGTCCTCCATGGCTGAAAAGGGTCTAGGTCTGCCCTTCTCCATTGTGCAGTCAAATTCTTGTTTTTAATTCTGTGAAGTTTTCTGGAATTATTTTCTTCTCATTTCTATATTTTTCTGTTTTCTTTTTATTTTGTGGTGCTGGAAATTGGACCCAAGGTCTTGCACATACTAAGCAAGTGCTGTAGCACTGAGCTCACCTTAGCTTTTTTCTTTTTGCCTTGCTAGGAATTAAACCTGGAGCCTTACACCTGCTAGGCAAGTGGTCTATCCTTTCCTCCTCCTCCTCCTCCTCCTCCTCCTCCTTCTTCTTCTTTTTTTTTTTTTTTTTTGCGGTACTGGGGATTGAACTCAGGGGCATTCTACCTCCGAGCTACACCCCCAGCCCCTTTTTATTCTTTATTTTGAAACAGAGTCTCACTGAGTTGCGGAGTGCCTCACTAGGTAGCTGAGGCTGGCCGCGAACCTGGATACTCCGGTCTCAGCCTCCTGAATGCTGGGATTACAAGCGTGCGCCACCACGCCCGGCTTCTTCTTCTTCTTCTAATAGTACTTAGGATTAAACTACCTCTGAGCTACACCTCCAGCCTTATTTTATTTTATTTAGTTTGAAACAGGGTCTCACTAAGTTGCTGAGAGTCTCACCATTTGCTGAGGCTATCCTTGAACCTGTGATCCACCTGTCTCAGCCTCCCACGTATTGGGATTATAAATGTGTGCCACCACACCTGGTTCTCTTTCTTTTTACAATAAAAAAAATCCTGATTCCTAAAAATAAATGTTATACATTTGTGTGTGTGTTACCATGTACACAATACTTGTACACATTGTTTGATGTTTAAACCAGGTTAAGCCTATCTATCTCCTTTTCTGTGATTGTGTAACCCAGGAGCTTCTCTCATTTACTTTTAGTTAACTTACATGTGTATTTAATAGCCACATATGCTATTGTATTGGGTGGCATTGTTCCAAATCAAGAATGAATTTGTTTTTTGAATGCTCCATCAGTTCCTTCTTTCTTTTTTTTTTTTTTTTTTTTTACTGAGGATGGAACCCAGGAGCATTCTTTTTCTGAGCTACACCCCCAGCCCTATTTTATTTTTTATTTGGAAACAGGGTCTCACTAAGTTGCAGAGGATATCACTAAGTTGCTGAGGCTAGCTGCAAACCTGCAATCCTCCTGTCTCAGCTTCCCAAGTACTGGGATTACAAGTGTGTGCCATCCCACCCTGCTTTCCATCAGTTTCTGAGAGAAGCAGTATACAATCTTCTGCCATAAGGGCTGGGGAAGGCTGTTTTTGTTTGTCTGACATGTCTTTATTTTAAGCCTCATTCTTTCAAATAGGATTTTAAAAACATGTACTTATTTGTAATTACTGTATGCTAGGCACTGTTTCAAGAGTTTTATAAGTACTCAAGTTGCAGTGATATGTTCTGGTTATTTTTTTCTTCTTTTCTGTTGCTTCTTTTCCTTTAAGCACAGCTGCCTCAGGACTGTGGGTGACCGTCAGCATCCCTGGTCTGTGGTTCTGGCTGGCCTCTTCTGCCTTTCCCCTGTGTGCCTCATTATCCTTTATGGTATACTGGAAATTGCATTTGAGTTAATTGTAGGGATCATCTGGGGCCAAGGGCCTCCGGAGATGTGAGGTGGGTGCCTGTGGATAGTGCTAGCCCGGGCTAGCTTTTATTTCACTCAGCTTTTGGGGACCCCTCAGGAGGAGGCTGGTCCTGTAGTCTGTGGTTGCGGACGGGCCCCTCCACTCAGTTCACTACAGCCTGCTGTGGTCAGGGGTCCGCCCCTCGCTCTCCTCCTGCCTGGCAGTCCAGCTCCCAAGCACACAGTCTCTGTTCATCATCCAAACTGTGATACTTGGCACCCTTAACTGTTCTTTCCTTCTCTGAAGCTCTTCTCCGCTTCCCTTCTCATTCTTTTCAGCTTGTCTAGGTACCCTCTCCCCTTCTTGGGCTCTGCTTTCTCTGTGTGCCCATTAAATAATGGAATCCCCAGCCCACCCCCACCCAGGGGCCTTCCTACACTTCTTGCTTTGGCTCCCATCTCTCCTGGGTGACCCAGTCCTGCTCAGGACCCTCACCTCCAGCACCAGCTTCTCTCCTGTGCTGCCTGCCCAGTGCCTACCTGCCTGCCTGGTCATTTCACCTGCAGAGCAGCCATCCTTGGTGGTCTAAGGGCAGGATGACGACCCACTCAAAGCAGGTGTGGGACCCATCGGGTCCTCCTGGCCCCCTAGTGCTGCATGGCATCTATGTTCATCAGTTCACTTGTTTGGCTAACCTAGCATTGTGGTGGTGGCAGGGGTGGGGATGGGGCTGTTAAGAAGCATCTTTGGCACCCCACTCATCCCACTGGGAGCAGCAGTGTCCAGCTCCGGAGGCCCAGGCCCTGAGCTCCTGCCAGGCTCGGTGGGGGCTTTCTGTCCCTTGCTTGCTGCCTGTCACTGCTGGTTACCCCTGGGCCCTTTGTCATTTTTCCTGTCTGGCCTCCCTTCCTCACTCTGATCTAACCCATTCTTCATGAGTGTAGACAGATGCTTCGTTCTTAAAATGAAAATTGGATCATTATCACTTATCAGCTAAAAATCCTTCAGTGATTCTCCTTCATTTCCAGGATAAAATTAAAAAGCTGCATTTGTGTAGAAAGCCTTTATCTCCCCCACCCCCCTATGCTGCCTCAGCTGTAGGTTCTCTGTGTACTCACCGCGGGCACTAGAGTCCTCCCCTCCCCCTTCCTTACTAACAAGCTATTTCCCCTCCTGGCGCTCCTGCCAGCTCTAGCTTGTCCTTTAAATGGGATCTTTTTTGCCTTCCCTGCAGGCTTCCTTGGCGATCTGGGTTGGACACACCCAGAATGAGGGGAAAAAGATGGCTGGAGGGGCTGGCGAGATTTTTCCTTTTTCTCAGCATTGTAACTGGGCAGGTCCTGCCCTTTCCCTTCCTTTCCATCCTGGGGGCTCCTGTTTCCCTCTTCCTGTGTGGGAGGGTGCGGGTGTGGGCACATCATTCAGAGAGGTGCTCGGGCAGTGAGTGGATTTAGAGATAAACCTGGCATTCCATCTCAGCTCTGCACAACTCCACTGCTGGGGTTAAAGAGATGGGCACATGCTCTGAACATTGGGTCCCAGTGTTTAATGGTAGGATAAGGGGCAGCACTGAAGGTAGAAATGACAGATGACCTGAAGGCTTAAGTCAGGCTGCTTCAGAGGAGCATGCAAAGGGGCAAGAGCAGAGGTGGCAGGGGCTAGAATCTGTCCTGCAGAGGGGACCAGGTTTGGAACAGTGGTCACCGAGAGCCAAGTTCTGTGGCCTGCCAAGGGAAGAGTGAGCTTGATGTCTGAACAGGTGGAGCTCTTAACCAATGCAGGGTTAGGCAGAATGGAAACAGGCTTACCAAGGTTTATACAAAACAATGTGCTTGTTAGAAAGGGGATTGTAGTCGGGCATGGTGGCGTATGCTTATAATCCCAGTACTTGGGAGGCTGAGACAGGAGGATTGCAGGTTTGAAACTAACCTCAGCAACTCAATGAGGCCATCTACAACTTAGTGAGACCCTGTTTCCAAATAAAAGAATAAAATAGGTCAGGGAGTATAGCTTGAAGGTAGAATGCCCCTGGGTTCTATCCCCAATACCACCACCAAAAAAAAGGGGGCGGATTGTAAAACTAGTGGTAAACCCCTAAAACCTTCCTAACCAAGGGAAGTGAGAGATATTTTGGAGGGTGTCCTCTATATCTGATGTCCACCTTTGGCTGGGCAGCTGCAGTCCCCACCATCCCCAGTCAGCTGACAGAATTCAGGGCCCTATAGTTCAGGGTCAACTGAGGGAGTTCTCTTCTCCTGCTGCTCCTCCTCCTCCTCCTCCTCCTCCTTCTTCTTCTTCTTCTTCTTCTTCTTCTTCTTCTTCTTCTTCTTCTTCTTCTTCTAGGTGCTGGGAATTGAACCCAATAGCATTCTGCCTTTCTACTTCTAAGCTGTACTCCGGGCCTATTTTATTTTTTATTTTGAAACAGAGTCTCACTAAATTGCAGAGGGCATTGCTGAGGCTGGCTTTGAACCTGTGACCCTCCTGTCTCAGCCTCCCAAGTACTGGAATTACAAGCATGTGCCACCATGCCCAGCTAGCCCTTTTATTTTTATATTTTGAAACAGGGTCTCTGTAGGTTGCTGAGTCTCGCTGTTGCTGTGTTGCTGAGGTTGGTCCCGAACCTGTGATCCTCCTGTCTCAGCCTCTGAGTACTAGGATTATAGATATGTGCTACCACGCTCAGCAGGAAGTCCTTGAGTTCCCAGCACTGAGGAAACCCCTTGAAACTGGAGTCCTCATCTTTCACTTTTTATGTTGGAATTACAGAGCTGTGCACCCAGGCAAGTAACCATGGAGACCACCCCTATTGTGACAAGGGCCTTTCAGTCTGGGGTGCCAGCCAGCTCCTAGGGTCAGGTGAGGACCATTTTCTATAATCATCAAAAAGAAATTGCTACTTGGGACACTGAAGCAGAGAATCTCAAGTTCAAGACCAGCAGGGCAACCTTTCTCAAACTTAGAAAGGTCTGGGGGTGTAGCTCAGTGGTAGAATGCTTGCCTAGGATTTGAGGTCCTGGATTCAATGCCTAATACCAAAAAAGAAGGAAAGAAAGGAGGGAGGAAGGGAGGGAGGGAGACCTTGTTTCAAAATAAAGAATAAAAAATAGGGTTGGGGGTATAGGTCAGAGGTAGAATGCCCCTGGGTTCCATCCCCAGTACCACCACCACAACAAAAAGTAATTATATGTAAACTTGATTTTTAAAGGTATTTTCAGCCAGGCGTGGTGGCGCACGCTTGTAATCCCAGCATTCGGGAGGTTGAGACAGGAGGATCCAGGTTCGCTGCCAGCCTCAGCTACCTAGTGAGGCACTCTGCAACTTAGTGAGACCCTCCCTGTTTCAAAATAAAGAATAAAAAAATAGGACTGGGGATGTAGCTCAGAGGTAGGATGCCCCTGGGTTCCATCCCCAGTACCACAAAAAAAAAAAAAAAAAAAAAAAAGTATTTTCATCTCATTTTAGCCCCCCCCCCTTTTTTTTCTGAAGCACTGCCAGCAAAAGGCATAGAGGAAAAAACTGAACAACCAACCAGAACAAAAGAATCGGACAGACCGCCCCCCGGCATCAAACCTCCTGGACAGCAGCCAAGTGCCTTATTTGCTAGGGGAAGCAGGAAAGCAGCCAGAAGCCCGCAGAGGTCCACGAGCAAAATAAGAGAAAACAAGCACCCATTTGCCCTTTACGGCTGGGGAGAGAAGCAGATGGACACCGGGGGCCAGAAGACTCACAATGTCTGTGCGTCTGCCTCTGTGTACGAGGTGCGCGGGTCCTACCTCCTGTCCCTGTGCTGTGGGAGCTGCTCTGTGTTGTCAGAGCAGCCCTGGGTGGAGCAGGATGCCAAGCCCAAAACCAGGGCTCTAGTTAGCAGCAGGCAGTTCTAGACTGGGCTGCTCAGGGAGGTGGGGGTTTGGGCTGGGAGTTAGCTGGTACTGAGAGTGCTTACTGACAAGGGCTGTGGTTCTGAGTATGCAAATGAGGGGCACCCAGGTGGGCATAGCTGTCCTTGGGGATTTGCCTGTGGCCTCTGGAGAGGGCTTGGTTTCCTTAGCTCTGATAAGCTGACTCCTTTGCCATCTGTGATGTGTTGGATTGCCCAACATCTATCAGAGACTCGCTGTTCTTTTGAGGCAGTTTAACAAGCTCTTTTCCTGTTTGTCCACAATGGTTGTATTTGCTCCCAGGAGTTTCAGTCCCCTGACTTAGCCCTGGTTTGTCAGCCTGTGTCAAGAACCAGAGCATTTCAGATGAGGATCCTCTTGTGTGTAATCATGAAACAATTACATGCACTGCCTGTGAATACAGCACAAAGCAAGGAAGAGAGAGAAAGAGGAACTATAAACTGAATGTGATTAAATACCACCATCAGTTTCCCTTAGCAGATTCTGGGCCCAGCAGATGGTGTCATTTGCAGTGAAATTTGAGACAAGAGGCTGTGGTTTAACAAAGGGCCTCTGACTAGTCCCTGGGATTGATTTTAGCAGGATTAATCCCTTGACATTTCTTTCTTTCTGTGTGTATGTGGTTTTTTTTTGTTTTTTTTTTTTTCCCCTGGTAGGGTACTGGAGGTGAACCCAGAGGCCTTCTGTTCTACCTCCCAGCTACACCCTCAGCCCTTTTAGATTTTGTTTTAAGCCAGGCATGGTGGCACTCATTTGTAGTCTCAGTGCTTGGAAGGCTGAGATAGTAAGACCTTGTTTCAAAATAAGAAAAATAAAATAGGGCTGGGGATGTACTTCAGAGGTAGAAAGCCCTTGGGTTCAATCCCCAGTTACAACCCCCCCCCCCATAATTTGTTTTGAAACAAGGTCTCACTGAGTTACTGAGGGACCTTGCTAAGTTGCTGAGGGACCTTGGTAGGTTGCTGAGGCTGGCCTTGAACCTATGATCCTCCTTTTTCATCCTCCCAAGTATTGGGATTACAAGCATGCACTACCGCACCCAGCTTCCTTGGCGTTTCTTAGTGTGCTGCTTTAAAACACTGGAAGTTCTTAATGAACAGTTTTCCAGAGCCATTTCTAGAGGCACATGCTTGCTATTTTTACATAAACTTTGATTTTCTGTTGCTCAGTTTCACCATCATGGGCAATAGGTGAGCCATAGCATGGGTGCAACTTTTAGGTACAGAACTCCTAAACAAGCAGGCTTGATGCCCATTTCAGGTGACCTGGGGGTAGTGGCTTCACTGAAGATATCCTTAAAAATTAGTACAAAAGCCACTTGCATGATTGTCCTTTTTTTTTAAACTCTCCTTAGATTCACGAATCAGCTTTACGAGCCAAGAACAGGAGACAGGTGGAAAAAAGGAAACTGGCCTGTCAAAGGCAGCGTGCTCACTCTGTGGACGTGGAAAAGAACAGGAAGCTGAAAACTTCCCCCGCAGAGAACCCGTGGGTGACAGAATACATGCGATGCTACTCAGCGAGAGCGTAGAGAAACAGCCTCTCCTGGAAGTGTTCACGGAAGAAAGTAAAGACTGTCTATGAACCCAGATGCAGACTGAGGCCAACTGATTAAGCAAGGTTTTTCTTAGAGAACTGTCAAGAGATTGTTCTATTTTGATGAATTCTGGTCTCCTACCTCAGCAGTAGGGCAGACAGTCGAAGCCATAGACATTTGGTTATTTATGAAGACAAGCCCCTAAGCCTCTGATATTCTTGTAAGAGTTTTGTTTTGAAGCATCTTAACCTTGAGATACTGACACCAAATGCCTTTAAATGGCTGTAGATGCTTAACACCCCCCCCCCCCCCGCCTCCTCTCCTTCATGTAGGCTGGTCCCATTTCCATCCCGTCCTGAGCAACACTGGATTCCATAGCTAGTAAGATCCTTCGGTCCTGCAGCCTCAGGCTCATTTTTACTCACTTTTGTGTCGTTTTCTTTGTGAAAGACCGTTAAGTTAAAAATGAGTTCCAATGTAAGTGATTCCATTTGTAATGAAACTAGTATTTTGGTAGCTCCTGAAAAACTAAACTTATTTGTATTTCAGTTATTATCACTTTCTTGTAGATTGTGTATTTAAGAATTATTTGGGTTGGGCGAGGGTCACTTCTCTTTAAATGGTCATCTGGCACTTAATCGTTTAGTAGTTCACATACATTCCAGTAAATGAAGTGCAGTGCAGTATGTGTTTAGAGTAGTAATGAAGTTTTCTTTTGACTTGAAGGGTGTCACTTTTGTTTAGTTGCAAGATCTCTTTCGAGAACACATGAAGTCCAGTCTGCCACTAGTCACAGACACCCACTGTGAACTTACGTTTCTTCTACAATAGCTGGCAGTCACATTTAGAACTTATAATCTGCAGTTACATTTAGTGAATTGAGGTTATATGGCCCACAGGGGAGGGGACCAATGATTAGGTACCCGAGGGATGCTCTGCCCCTCACCATCTCTTCTTTCTCCTCCACAGACCTTAACAGAGTCTCGGTGATGGGTAGTAGTTAGACTTTAGGCAGAATACATTGCTGTTTGATTCCTTGGCCAGTTGATCTGTCTACAGCCTACAGCAAGAAGGTAGTGGGGTGTATATTTTAATACAGATGTATTTTAATAATGCTTTAGTGCATTTGTTTTTTCATGCAGAAAAATGGTTTTAAGAACCACTTCTTTTCATCAAATGGGTAGTCTTCTCCATCTTGCAGAGAAGACTCTCCTAGAAGGGTGGGTGCCACGTTCTTTAGGAGAGAGGAAAAAGGTGCTCTGCCTAGGCCAGTTTAGCACCTGCAAATGTGTGAATGAAAATTTGGTGTTAGAGCTGAGACTGAAAGTTTCCTTGATATTTTCCCTCTGGGTCTTTGAGGTATGATAGTTTTTAGAACACAAAGTGGTTTCATTCCACACAACATTGTCCCAGTGTTGTTTTCTCTGTGTTAAGCTGTGAAGATGCAGACTGAAGAATCCTGAGCATTGAGAAAAACTTCTAAAGTGTTTGCATCATTTTGAGGTGAATTCTTTTATACAGAGAGCTGTCCTAATCATTAAGATGTGTATTTAGTAAGAGGCAATCCTACATGTGCAATATAGCCTTGCTAGCAATTCTGGTGAATTTTAGTGTTGGCTTCCACAAGTACTCAAAACTGCAGGTACCCAGAGATCACCTGCCTGCACATGGCTGGCATGATGGTGCAGCTGGTTGTGGGAGCTTCTGTAAAGCCGAATCTCACAGGTCGGTTTTACCCTCTAGCCCGAGTGTCACGATGCACCTGACAGTCTCAGAAGATGGGTTGGGGAGGGGCACAGCTGCCCACCTTCCTCCAGACTGAACAGCCAGACTTCCTCTCACTGAGAAGGCAGACCTGTTTGTATGCTTACTGCTGAAAACTCCAATCAGAGGTGAACCTAAAAGGCAATATTGGCCAAATTTGCCCCTTTTTTTGAAGTAGAAGACATGGTTAGGATTAATTTTCTTCCCTTTTTTAAAGGGTGGCAATGATCTTTTGAGCCTATGAATATTTTTAAAGTTGTAAGAATTTCATGGCCCTACCTTTTTCTTATTACTAGGAAGTAACATGGTTATAAATCAGGTTCCTAATTGTTGGGATATATTGCCAGACTGTGCGATAGTTTAAAATTGCCTTTCATGTTGGAAAAGTCTAAAACTGTTTAAGAATTCAGTAATATTTTAAATAAATACTACATGTCTTTTTAAAATTTTTTCTTTAAGTTGTTAATTAAAACAATTTGCTGTAAATATGCTTTTTGTTTTTTGTCTTCTTTTCATAATAAAGTCAGTACTAGATTTTTTTTTTCCGTATTTGGGATTGAACCCAGAGGCATTTTGCTAAGTGATAGAATCTTGAAGTAATGATGTCTAGTATCCTGGACCTAAGTGACTGAGAAGAAAATGAGAATCTGTCATTTTCCTTGTAACTGCTTTTGCTCAGGAGGTATTTAGATACTTGGGCTTCTAATCATGTGTATGCTTACCCACCCTATAGGGTTTCTAAGCATGAATATCACAGTTGTTGTTTTGTGGTACTGGGGGTGGAATCCAAGAGCCTTCTACCTCTGGGCTAGACCCCCAAGACCTATTTTACTTTTTACTTGGAAACAGAGTCTAAGTTGCTGAGGCTGGCTTTGAACTTGCAATCCTTCTGTCTCAGCCTCCCAAGTACTTGGATTACAAGCATGCGCCAACACACCCAGCTTTTGCAGATACCATTTTGAAGTTAACTAGAGGTGTTATCTGCTCAGGTGGCAGGTGTTTCATCAAAGATCACTTGATAATCACTCCTAAGGTATGTGTGCTTAGGTCATGGGGATCAAGCTAACTAGATGTGTGAGAGCAAGCCAGGTGGCTGAGTTAGTCAAAGTCTTCCAAAAAAGAACCCAGGAGCCGGGCGTGGTGGCGCACGGTTGTAATGCTTGTAATCCCAGCATTCGGGAGGAGGAGCCGGGTTCAAGACCAACCTCAGCTACCTAGTGAGGCACTCCTCAACTTAGTGAGACTCGGTTTCAAAATAAAGAATTAAAAAATAGGGCTGGGGGTATAGCTTGGAGGTAGAACACCCCTGAGTTCAATCCCCAGTACCACAAAAAAAAAAAAAAAAAAGAACTCAGGACATTTTGCATGTTAGGCTGGGCGTGGTGTTGCGCACTTGTAATCTCAGTATTTGGGAGGTTGAGACAGGAAAATCACAGGTTCAAAGCCAGACTCAGCACCTTAGTGAGGCCCTCAGCAACTTAGTGAGATCCTGTTTACAAATAAAAAATAAAATAGGTCTGGGGGTGTAGCCCAGAGGTAGAAGGGTTCCACACACAAAAAGAAAGAACATCTTTAAGGTGTTCCCCTATGCATGCATGTGTTTGTTTATTTAATTAATTTGTACTGGGGATTGAACCCAGGGGCATTTTACCTCCAAGCTACATTCCCAGCTTATTTATTTATTTATTTATTTATTTATTCATTCATTCATTCATTCAGGGGATTTAACCCATGGGTATTCTACTTCCAAGCTACACCCCTAGTCCTATTTTATTTTTATTTTGAAACAGTGTCTCGCTAGTTTGATGAAAGTCTCACTACTTGCTGAGACTGTTCTTGAACCTGTGATTCTCTTGTCTCGGCCTCCCAAGTACTGGGATTAAAGGTGTGTACCACCATGCCCAGCTTCCCCTATCCCTTTACAACTGACAATGTTAGCCGGGCGTGGTGGTGCATTCCTGTAATCCCAGTACTTGGGGGCTAAGACAGGAGGATTGCAAGTTCAAGGACAGCATCAGCAAGGTAGTGAGACTCTTGTCAAACTAGCAAGACCCTAGCTGGGCATGGTGGTGCATGCTTGCAATCCCAGTACTTGGGAGGCTGAGACCAGAGGATCTGAGTTTACAGCTAGCCTCAGCTACTTAGTGAGGCTCTGCAACTTAGTGAGAACCTGTTTCAAAAATAAATAATAAAAAATTAGGACTGGGGGTGTAGCTTTTGTAGGTAGAATACCCCTGGATTCAATCCCTAGTGCCGCAAAAAAAAAAAAAAAAAGACAATACTGTAGTGGACAAAAACTTTGTAAGTGCAATGCTGGAGCTGTTGCACTTAAAACATCTGAAAGCATTACTAGTTAAGAGGGAGAGGGCAAACTTGGTGTGCTGCCTCAGATGGCTGTGGTAGTCGTGCAACCACCAGACGGCACTGCTGCAGTGGTTCAAGTTCATGGTGGTCAGTTTCAAATTGCCGGTGCCTGACTCTGGAGGGACTTACTGTATAGTTTGATTAGTTAATATAAAACAGTGATCCTAAATATAAGGTGATCATTTCAAATTTTTGTACCTGAAGTGGATATTTTGTACAACAGGAGTTTTTTGGTGTTTAGGTGTATGCTTGATAACCCCAAGCAAGGGGTCGTGTCTAGATTTTAAGAACTATGTATTTTTTGCTTATGTTTAATATTGCATTTATTTGTAAAAAGTGTGAATAAAACTGATATTACAGGCCAAGACTTGCTTTTGTGAAATAGTTCTGGTTGGTGCAGGCCAGGGTGCCAGAAGGAAGTGTTGTGTCACGCTGACCTCTACTGGAAGTTCCTTAGATAAATGTCCAGAGATCCACTAGCCGTGTCTAGAAAGAGAACTGTTCTGAGCACATGTTTTGATTCAAATATGATATGTGATACAGTCAACATTCCCTGTAGGATTTGAACATGTTATAGTCACACAATGTCTAGGGTATAATCCCCTGTGACTCAACATTTGAAGCCCATGAGATGCTTATGAGGAAAGAGCAGATGCCATTATAGACCTCAAAGTGTCTGTAATTAAAAAGTTCAAATGAAGCCGGGCATGGTGGCCCATGCTTGTCATCCCAGTACTTGGGAGGCTGACACCGGAGGATCCAGGTTCGAAGCCAGCCTCAGCTACTTAGGCCCTCTGCAACTTAGTGAGACTCTGTTTCAAAATAAAGAATAATAAACAGGACTGGGGGTGTAGGTCGAAGGTAGAATGCTTCTGGGTTCCATCCCCAGTACTGAAAAAAAAAAAAAAAAAAAAGTTGAAATAAAGCCAAGCATGATGGTGCAGGCCTGGCAGGTCTGTAATCTCGCTAGATTGCTAAGAGTCTCATTACGTTGATGAAGCTGTCATTGAACCTGTGATTCTCATGTCTCAGCTTCCCAAGTACTGAGATTACAGGTGTGCACAATTATGCCTGGCTACAAAAAATTTAAAAATTCACAAGTGTGCTGGGCATGATAGTGCATACCTATAGTCCAAGTAGTTGGGAGGCTGAGGCAGGAGGATCGCAGGTTTGAGGCCGGCCTCAGCAACTTAGAGAGGCCTTGTTTCAAAATAAAAAAATAAAAGCCAGGTGTGGTGGAGCACGCTTGTAATCTCAGTACTTTAGAGGGTAAGACAGGAGGATCACAGGTTTGTGGCCAGCCTCAGCTACATAGTGAGGCTCTCTGCAACTCAGTGAGACCCTGTTTCAAAATAAAGATTAAAAAATAGGGCTAGGGATATAGCTCAGAGGTAGAATGTCCCTCGGTTCAATATCCAGTACTGCAAAATAAATAAATTAATTAAAAATAGGGCTGGGGGTGTAGCTTGGAGGTAAAATGCCCCTGGGTTCGATCTTCAGTATAAAACAAACAAAAACGAGGTGTTTTAAAGTCCCTCTGATTTTCCACTGCAAAGAAAAAAATAAAAACCCAAAAGACAAAAATGACAGGAAAGGATGAACTGCCTCACAGAATGAATCACAAATCATTTGTTTCTAATTTCAGTGTCCAGTTCTTTAAATAGTACTATCGACCGGCTAGGAATTAATGTTCTTCTCATTTCTGCAATTCTATGAACCACAGGACACATTTTCAATGGACTATTACAGATTCCCAAACTGTATGTTCTCATTTTCACTTAAAACGCTGGGCTGTAAAAGAATTGCCATCTCAAGACTAAATGGACTTTATAACCTTCCAGGAGGAAAGTTACTTTTCCAGAAGTTTACACTGAGCACTTCCTGAAGACACAGCGATCTGTGGGACTTGCACACTGTCCCTTTGTGTCTAGCCTGACTCAAACCAAACCCCTCCCTTGTCTATCCCAAAGGCCGGGGCTGCAAGCGTCACCAAAGCTTCCCTTGGCCATACGCAGGATGTGGAGCAATCTGTGGTTTAATTACAAGCTCACTTACATGACAGCTCTAAACCCATCTTATATTTATTTTGTGGTACTGGAGATGGAGGCCAGGGACATTCTACCTCCGAACTACACCCCCAGACCTATTTTTTATTCTTTATTTGGAAACAGAGTCTCACTAAGTTGTGGAGAGCCTCACTAATTAGCTGAGGCTGACCTCAAACCTGCGATCTTCCTGTCTCAGCCTCCCAAGTACTGAGATTACAAGTGTGCATCACCATGCCCGGCTTTCCACCTTATTTTTAAATCCCTACTCTGAATGAACTGGAATCAGGATGGACATACTCCTGCCCATGCAGAGGCGAAGCAGCCCCCTGCCTGCCACACTAGGTGGGTGCTGGGGGGCATTGGCAGTAGGGAGGGAGGAGAGTTGAAGGCTCCAGAACCCTTGGGTGACTGCAGGGTCCACCACAGCCAGGCTCGCCAGGTGGAATCCGGCAACTGACCCAGGGGAAGAAGCCTGGAAACCAACAGAGAGCAGGAATGAGCTCACGGGAACTCCACTCTTCGTTTTGTTTTTTGTTGTTGTTGTTGCTGTTGTTTATTTTGGGATGTTGGTGAATGACTACTGATCTGGTATTTCACATGTGGAGTGGGGTAAGCAGCATTAAGTAAGTGATGACATACTGGCTATCCACACCAGAGTCCTTGCATTTCAGTTCATAAATAAACCAGCGTGATAAGAAGAGCACACCTCACATTAACGGATTTCAGCTCCTATGATTAAAAAGATGTGAAGCTGCATTTAGAGCAATGTCCTATCATTTTGCATACCAGATGCATGCTGTGGAAAGGTACCGGGCTGCACAGTACAAGCCAGGTTCTAGACAGAAGGTGAATGGGAAAGCAGGGCATGTTTACATACGTGTGTACATCTAACGGTACCGTCCCTTGATCAGATTTATTATATGGCTCCTGGGTCACATGGACCAGCTTGAATCTCATCCCAGATTATGTTTTCCCCCACAAAGATCTACTTCCACAGAGTAGAAAACGATGTTGGTTAAAAAAAAAAACTTCAGATTCTTCAAGCTCTGGCCACTCTGTCCTAAATATCATGTAGACACCTGAAAAATAGGAAGAGGAGTTTAGAACCGGCATACTTGCAAATGAAACAATAAATCCAGCTTGAAGCCTGCAGGGAATTAGTGAATGCTTCTGCTTTTGTTAAATACTTAGGCAATGCTGACCATAAATAAGTCCACTGCAGTGAACAGAGCAAAGAGGGTGCTTCAAAAAGTCAAATGGAGACTATCTATCTATCTATCTATCCATCCATCCATCCATCCATCTATCTATCTATCTATCATCTCTATGTGTGGTACTAGAGATTGAATCCAGGGGCATTCTACTTCCAAGCTACACCTTCACACCTCCAGCCCTTGTTTGTTTTGGTATTGGGGATTGAAACCAGGGACATTCTACCTCCAAGCTACACCCCCAGCCCCATTTTTTTATTCTTTACTTTTTTATATATATATATTTTTATTTTTGGTACTGGGGATGGATCCCTGGGGCATTCTACCTCCGAGCTACAGCCCAAGCCCTATTTTTTTTTTTTTATTCTTTATTTTGAAACAGAGTCTCACTCAGTTGCAGAGGGCCTCACTAAGCAGCTGAGGCTGGCTGTGAACCTGGATCCTCCAGTCTCAGCTTCCCAAATGCTGGGATTACAAGCATGCTCCACCATGCCCGGCTTATTCTTTATTTTGAAACAGGGTCTCAGTAAGTTGCAGAGGGCCTCACTAAGTAGCTGAGGCTGGACGTGAACCTGCGATCCTCTGGTCTCAGCCTCCCAAGTACTGGGATTACAAGAGTGTGCCACCATGCCTGGCTTGTATTCTTTTTAGGCATTCTACCTCTGAGCTACACCCTCAGCCCCATTTTTTATTCTTTATTTTGAAATAGGGTCTCACTAAGTTGCGGAGGGCCTCACTAAGTAGCTGAGGCTGGCCCCAAACCTGCAATCTTCCTGTCTCAGCCTCCCAAGTAGTGGGATTACAAGAGTGCACCACCATGCCTGGCTCTTATTGTTTCTTTCTTTCTTTTTTTTTTTTTTTTTTTCGGTACTGGGGATTGAACTCAGGGGCATTCTACCTCTGAGCTACATCCCCAGCCCTATTTTTTATTCTTTATTTTGAAACAGGGTCTCACTAAGTTTCGGAGTGCCTCACTAGGTAGCTGAGGCTGGCCTCGAACCCTGATCCTCCGGTCTCAGCCTCCCAAATGCTGGGATTACAATCTTGCACCACCACACCCGGCTTAATGTTTCTGAAACAGGGTCTGGCTAGGTTGCTGAGAGTCTTGCTATGTTGCTGAGGCTGTCCTCGGACCTACAATCCTCCTGTCTCAGCCTCTCACCCAAGCACTATGATTACAAGTGTGTGCCACCATGCCCAGCACTCATCAATCTATATACGAGCCTCACCAATAGTAGAAAGCACATCTCGGGGGACCTGTCAGGCCAGGGCCATCTCCTCACTAAGGGGAAGGTGCAAGGGGCTCTGTCTGGGGCCTTTTCTGCTGGGGAGGGCCTAAGAAGTTCCTACAGAGTGCAGATCTCTCGGTGTCCTTTCCACAAAGCTGCAGCTTTGCAGCCCTCCCTCGGCAGGAAGGCCTGTGGCACCCACCTGTGTCCCGGCTCCTAACAGCCGCACTCCTGTGCACTCGGGGCCTGTGTGCGCCGTGGTGACCGCAGCTGTCTCAGGGCAGCGTCTCCATACTGGATGCCTGAGCCCATCCGCTCTGGGTCCAGCTCACCTGAGGATCAAACAGTGTAATGGTTCTTTAGAAGACCTGTTATGATTCTGTGATCCCCACACATACTAAGAGAAAAGGCAAAGTGCAGAACACCATGTCCACGTGCCACACTTTTTTTTTTTTTTGCCCCTAGTAGGCAAAAAAATAAAAGTAACAGTATCTTAAAGTTCTACCAAGCTCCGCAAAATTTGTTTTCTTGTCAAACAAGATACAAAAGGATGGGGTGTAAGAATGGGATGTCAGCTCCAGTTGAGACTTGGCTACACCCACAGCCCTCACCCAGCCCTTGGCCCTGTCCTCTCCTTCACCACCCTCTGCTCCTTCTCTCAGCACTGACACACAAAAGAATCCCCTCCATGGCCCAGCTGTCACTCTGGTTGCTCTGGTACGACCCTGCATCCTGCAGCCCTAGCTGCCCCTGCCCCCAGAGGAGCCGCTCTTGCCCTCTGCCTCTCGCCTGCAGCTGGTTGGTGGCGCCTGGTCAGCCGCCCAGGGCTCTGGATAAGGTGACTGTTGATCTGCTCTGCCCACCCACTGGACCTTCCTCTGAGTCTCCCTGACGTGCTCATAGCTGTCTGTGGAGACGCTGCTGCATCTGGATCTCCTCACACCTCTGACTGCATGTTCTGGCTCTGATGGGTTGCTCTCCCTCTGCTCATCTTCCCAGGGCTCCATCTTGACCCCCGCTCCCCTAGACCATCGATTCCTTAGCCTCTGCATCTCTATGGCGCTGCTAGCCTGGACTCCCCCTCAGGGTGGTAGACCCCTTGCTCAAGCGTCGTTGGTTACTGCCTGTGCCATGCTCACGGTGAGCCCAAGTCCTCAGCATCCCTGCTTCTTCCAGCTCTGTGCCCTCTCTCTGCCCACAACAGCGAGGGGTCACCCTGCCCTGCTCTTCCCTGATCCTCCTCTTCACCCATCTCCCCACCCCAAACCAACTGCTCTCTTGTTACAGGGAAAAC
The DNA here is from genome assembly GCA_004027655.1 of Graphiurus murinus. Classification (NCBI taxonomy): domain Eukaryota; kingdom Metazoa; phylum Chordata; class Mammalia; order Rodentia; family Gliridae; genus Graphiurus; species Graphiurus murinus. The sequence goes on from PVLC010012837.1 coordinate 34,497, forward strand.
CTAAACAAACCCTCTAACGTTGCTTGCTCTTGACTTGAGAATCACTAATTGTGGAGGTCACATAGCAGGGCAAGACACTGCTGGTCTCCCACTGGCTCTGCTGTAGGTGACGCCTCTGCCGTGTAGCTTATGAGGATGATGGTTGCCTGGATCTCTCTTCTGACTCAAAGGCCATTTTGCTGCAAACACTGACTTCATTTGGGGGCAGATGTGTGCAGGCAGACAGGAACAGATGGGAAGGCTCGGCATCTCTCTCTTCATGCCGTGTCTATTCCTTTTGCTGCCTTGACCTCTGGGTCAGATTCTACTCAGCTCCGTGTGTACACATGTTGATCATTTGAGAAATGTTTTATCTGGAACTATTCGCAGGGTTGGTTTGACCTGAACTTGCCTAGTCTCTCTACCCCTCCTCAAGGCTAAAGACACCACCAGCTGCCATGACCAGGAACACCAGTCCCTGAAATGGGTGACGAGAGGTGGCCCCAAGTTCCTGGAAGACAACCCACCTCTGCCTCCCCTCTCCTCGGTGTCCCTGTCCTGTATCTGCAGCCCCTCAGCCCTGGAGTGGAGAAGCTTGCTTGGTGAGCTCACTTTGCCACCGAATAAAACTGTGCCATTGCCTAGCATTCAGTTTCATTTTTGGCTTTGTGACACTGAACAGAAAAAGACCCCACTTTGGAGGTCCCTTCCCTAGAGCCCCCCTTTGGTCCACTGGGTATCCACAGCCCTGGGGCCGGCAGAAGCTGCCTGGCGTGGGGGGACTTCAATCCCAGGAGTGGTGATTTGAGGTTGGCAGGTGCAGAGAGAATTCACTTTGCCCATCAGGCCTGGGTGTGGTAGAAAGTGGCGTTGCTGAGCCCCAGGGTGGAACACATGGAAGACCCCTCCCCCGGAGGCTTTTACCTGATTCAATTTTGTTAAGTATCTTCCTTGCACACTGCACAAAAGCCTCTTCCACATTCTCCCCGGTCAGTGCGCTCGTTTCCAGGAACATCAGCTCTGAAGTGACATCAAGTGAGACACGGGCCATGTTTAGAAGACGACTGTGTTTCTCAGCTACTATAAGGCTGCACACTATCCTCTTAGAATAGCAGGAAAAACATAATTCAAGACCTAAAGCCATCTATTTCTGTAAAGTAAAACCAATACATGTTAATTTGTGTGTGTATGTGTGTGTGTGTGTGTGTGTGTGTGTGTGTGTGTGTGTGTGGCACTGGGGACTGAACCCAGGTGGGCATTCTACCTCCAAGCTACACCTCCAGCCCTATTTTTATTTTTATTTGGAAACAGGGTCTCACTAGGTTAATGAGAGCCTCACTACTTGCTGAGATTGTCCTCCAACCTGCAATCCTCCTGTCTTAGCCTCCCAAGTACTGGGATTACAGGTATGAACCACTATGCCCAGCTCTCATGTTAATGCTTTTTAAAAATATGTTAGAGAAATTAGCCTGACCCGGTCTCCAAAAACAAACAAATGGACAAACAAACAAGGGCTAGGGGTATGGCTCAATGGTAAGTGGGTGGTTTTTTTTCTTCTTGGCACCAGGGGTTGAACCCAGGAGCATTTTACTTCTGAGATACACCCCCAGCCCTTTTTATTTTTTATTTTGAAACAGGGTCTTGCTAAGTTGCTGAGACTGTCCTCAAGCCTACAATCCTCCTGCCTCAGCCTCCCAATCCTGTAGGTGTTTTAAACCCAACGTGATGTGCTGTGCCCGAATCTGCCACCGAGAAGCTGCGAGGAGACACTTGCCGTTCTCTTGTGCGAACCTGGAGGCTTCTAGGAACGTGACTTCCCGGTCTGCGTCCAGGTCCTTCTTGTTCCCGCAGAGGATGATCACGATGCTGGGGCTGGCCAGCATTCTGGCATCTGTTAACCAATTAGTAAGCGCATTGTAGGTTTCTCGGCTGCGTACATAAGATTGTGAAGATAATACATGTATTTTATAAAACTCGAAACTCTTCCCAACCATCCTCTCTACTCACCCTCTTGCCAACACTCCAGGGAAGGCCCTACCGGCCACTCAGCAACCGGAATGCACCCCAAGCGGGATGGGAAGTCAGATAGTCTAGTGTTTGCCCCGTCAGGGTTCAAAGGGAAAAGGAGCCCCAGGTTCTCCTCACAAGTGCCCATGGGGGCTGGGCGTCCTGCTGGCCACCTGACCCACGGCGCACATGGCCAGACCTTCTGTGGCCTGATACTAAATTATGGGAATTTGTCACACTGATTCTCCAAAAGGACTCTGTGACAGGCTGCTCCCACCCTCCTTGTCTTGAGGAGCCTGAGGCTCAGAGACACCGGGCTGCCCTGGTGAGCAGGACCTGACCAGGTGCATCCAACTTTGGGTCCTCTCAGACCCAAGGGCAGGCCGTTCTGGGCTGGGCCAGGGCGGGGGTCTGGGCCAGGAGCTGCGGCCCCTCGTGGAGCACAGAGACAGAAGCAGCTCGGTGCTGTTCTCTCCCTGGACAGGTTCCTACCCAGGAAGGACACCTGGGTCAGCACTGTTGACGGGGTTTCTTCAAGGGCAGGAGTGCCCTGTAACCTGTTCTCTGACTCTGCAGTTCCTGGTCAGTGTGGCGCAGAGCACTGGAAACGTGGTCAGAGCAACCACAGCCCTGAACTCAATTGTACTTAGTTTTTTTTTTTTTTTTTGCGGTACTGGGGATTGAACTCAGGGGCATTCTAGCTCCGAGCTATACCCCCAGTCCTATTTTTTTTTTTATTCTTTATTTTGAAACCGAGTCTCACTAAGTTGCGGAGTGCCTCACTAGGTAGCTGAGGCTGGCCGCGAACCCGGATCCTCCTGTCTCAGCCTCCCGAATGCTGGGATTACAAGCGTGCGCCACCACGCCCGGCTTGTACTTAGTTTTAATTAAATTGTTATCTGTGCAGCGGCTACATGCAAGTGCTTTATGTCAGCTAGCTCTTGCCTCTGATCCCATAAGGGTCATGCCACTATCACCCTCCTTTCACAGACTAGGAAACCAGAGTCCAGGCAGCCAACCTGCACACCTGCAAGGTCACTCAGCTAGTGACTGGAGCTGGGTCCTGCGCACAGGCGGTCTAAGCCTGTGCCTGTGCCCTCCTTCTGATAACGCAGCATAGGCGGCCCAGTTATGTGGACCTTAAGGAGGGCATCTGGGCCCTGTGTTAGGAGGTCTGACAGAACAGAAGGCTGTCTTTATCCAAAGCCTCACAAACACACGTCTCTCTGTGGTTAAGTAGTGCAGTGCTTGGGGCTGGATTGACATCCTCCATGACTCCACGAGAAAGGGCTAAGGGCCTTCCTGGGTACCAGTGCCGCCCGCCACCTGCCCTGGACACAAATCACACACTGCGGGGGGCGTTTTGCAGTACTGGCCTATGGGATGCAGAACATGCACAGCCTTGCAGTGGGAGGGGCATTACCTGGTGATGTCATAGACCAGCAGAGCCCCAGCTGCACCTCTGTAATAACTTCTTGTCACTGATCTGAAAGAATGACACCATTTTTTACTTTCACCCATGGAGACCCTTTACGGCTGAACACCCTCCTCTTTGCATAGAACCCTCATGCTTTCTTTGTGACCCCCATCACAGGAACAGACACTGCTTCAAAGAGAAACGGCTCAGGACATCTGTGTGTGCATTGTGAGGGGCTGTTCTGCTGGAGATCAGGGCACAGGAGTGACCGGGAGGAGGAGGACAAGCAGGACCCTCTTCCCTGAGCAGCTGGGGCTCTTTCAGTGGACGGGGCAGAAGGGGCTAAGGATCCTGCAGGTGATGGAAGCTGTCCCACCCTGTCTCTCTGTGGGCACTGCTGCTTCCAGGGAAAGGGAAGTCCTGGTGGGAGCTGGCTCTCTCCAGCCTGGAGTGCAGCACCCCAACCCGAGGCTCAGCCCTGCCCTCACTCCTGCCCTCCCCCGCCCCTGCCCTGCACTCAATCCCTGCCCTCCTCCTCCCTGCCTGGCCTCCTGTCCACCCTCCCTTCTCAGCTCCCTCCTGGCTAGAATTTCTCCACTAGCAAAACAAAACTTGCCCTGGGGCTCCCGCCTTACACAGGACATGCAGAGTGGTCCTTGCCCCTCCTCTCCTTGCTGAATCTCCCAAGGGCTGGCTTCACCTCTTCTCTGGAGTATCCACTGCCACTCCCTGCACAGGTCCCCGACCTCCAGGCCTCCCCTTCTCCCCTCTCTCACAGTGGCTCCTCCTCTCCAGCTCTGCCATCCCGCTGAATCTGCCCTGGCTGGGTCCTGGAGTTTCTATTCTATTAATCTTTGACTCAAAGTTCTATCTTCAGCTCAGACTGGGTCTGAAATACTCAGCTGTGGCCCCAGCACCTCCCTGTTACTGCCTGGTGCACATGCCATGCTTGACATGGATGGGGGGGCCCAGCCTGGCTCAGCACATGTGGGTGGAGCTGAGGGTGGGGGGTGCTCTACTGTCACACAACCCGCAGGACTTGGGCTGTTTTGCTGAGAAACCAATATCAGAACCTTGAAGCCTGACCTCCAGGTGTGCTTTCTCCTGTTGGGGACTTCTCTACTGGTTGCTGGCAGCTAGCAGCTGGCAAGATGCTGGAGAGGCTCACTTAATGTCTCTCTTAGGCCTGTGCCTCAGGACTCCTACTCTAAACCTGCGTGACCCAGAAGCTGAACCTCTGGATGCACATGTGGAGGCTGATGCCTCCAGGTCTGGCCTCCTCTGGGACTTTGCAGGAAGAAAGTCCCAGCCTGGTGTCTAGGGTGGACCTGCCCCAACACATCCCATCCCAGACTTCTCAAGCTGGGGCTGTCTCAGTTACTCCCAGCCGAGGGGCCAGAAGAGAGGAGCAGGCGTCAGGCGGAACCACCGAGGTGGGCCAGCACCTTTGAGGAGGGGAGACTGCAGAGGCTGTGGTGCTTTGTGTGTATCCAGCTCTAATTAGAAAGTAAAATGTGTGCGGTTGGTGAGCTTTACTTTGCTGAATACTGGAAAATGAGTATCTGTTCTAACTTGTGTACCTGTGTAAACACCTCTCAGACGTGACCCTGGGGCCCTCCCGTCTCGCTGCTATGACTCAGGATGTGCAGCTTACCACACAGCTCCTGCCCCGTGCCCTGGGGTCCTCACCCCGGGTACCAGCTGTGAATGAATGGTCACCAGGAAGAGGAGGGTGCTCTGTGGGACCAACTATGAGGACATGCTCCAGAGAACGTGAAGCAGAGTAACACAGAACAAACCCTCACCAGAGGGGTTTTAAGTTCCTCTTTAGAAGGGAAATGCAGGAAAAGTCGTCTGCACTACTACTGCCTGGCTTCCGTTCTGAACACCTGCGGTAGACACAGGGTGCCAGGCGTGGTGGACACAGCGTCTCGTCCTCAGCAGTGTGTTGGCCTTGCTTTGGAGGCCTTGCTGAGAGCCCACCTCGGCTTTCAGCTCAGCCATGTTCCTGGGGCTGTGCTGGACTTTAGCTGTCTTATCAATAAGATAAGGCTGGTTTCCACTTCCAGAAACAGATGATTACAGACCCTTTCTCTGGAATGCAAACCTTTATTATGGTCTTCTCTTTATTTTTATTTTTATTTTATTTTTTCGGTACTGGGGATTGAACTCAGGGGCATTCTACCTCCGAGCTATACCCCCAGCCCTATTTTTTTTATTCTTTATTTTGAAACCGAGTCTCACTAAGTTGCGGAGTGCCTCACTAGGTAGCTGAGGCTGGCCGTGAACCCGGATCCTCAGGTCTCAGCCTCTGGAATGCTGGGATTACAAGCGTGCGCCACCACGCCCGGCTCATGGTCTTCTCTTTAAACTGTACCCCCACTTCCCTAAATAAACCTCTTACAGTTCCCTAAAAATTAATTAAAAAAAAAAAGAGCTCCTAGAGGGGGAATTTCTAAGATCAGTGCAAGGGGAGAGAGTGGGGAGGCCAGACCTCATGTACTGAGAGAATATAATCATTTCGAATCTACTTCTCAAGTATTTTTGTTAAGTTAGAGAAAAAGCTACCTGAACCGCTCTTGTCCTGCTGTATCCCATATCTGTAACTTGACATATTTACCACCAACGTTTATTATCTTTGAGCCAAATTCCACTCCTATAGTATGATTTGAGTCATCTTTGACTAAAAGAGAAAAACAAGAACAAGATACTTAATTTTAGAATATTTGGGTAACAGGCTTTATTTATTTTGTGGTACTGGGGATTGAACCCAGATTGCATCCCCAGACTGATATTTTTCTTATTTGGAAACAAAATCTCTTGCTAGGTTGCTGAGAACCTCCCTAGGTTGCTGAGGCTGGCTTCAAACCTGCGATCCTCCTGTCTCAGCCTCCCAAGTACTGGGATTACAGGTGTGTGCCACCGTGCGCGGCTAGGCTTATGGATTTAAACAAGTGACATTAAAATCAAGTGCAGTGTTAGTGGAAATGAAATTCACTTTGGTGGTTCATTTCAACAATGCCTGATAAAAAGCATTCATTGTTTTAGACAAAACACACACACAGTTCCTATTCTTAAAGAGTAAATAAAGCGTCTTCTCCCACCCCCTGAAACGTAAGATGCATTTAAAGGCGGTGGCTGTCTTGAATCAGAGAAGTCCTACTGTCCGCCGTCCTCTTGCTGGGGACTGCCCAATGTCAGCGCACCATCCTGAAGGGTCATGTGCCAGGTGGGCTGAGCACTTGGTCAGTAACAAGATGGCGCCTGTTCCAACTATAGGAGTGGACAGGCTTCCTAAGAAATGACAGCTAAGGAAGGAGATGTGATGTGGCCGAGAGGAGACGCTGCAGACACCCAGGGCTTTGGGAAAGAAGAAAAACCGGAACCTAAACCTCAAAGAAAATCCAGTGCCAAGCTTTCATGAACTCTAGTGTTGCATGGCAAAAATCAGGGATGAATTCACTGGAGAAATCGATACCAACTGTTCTAAGCCCCGCGGAACACACGTCTATAGAAGACTCCTGTGTGGTGGGAAAGCGAGCCAACACTACAGCACAGGGTCCACCCAGGAGCCCAAGTTCACAATTGTGGACAAAAACGGGAGTGCCCCAGAAGTCGGGGGTGCGGCTGGCCAGTGGGAGGGTGGGAGGCATCAGCCTGTCCCGTGGACATGGTCATATCATCTCTGAGCTCCAGGGAACTGCACCATAGGAGCACTGAGCTGCTACTAAATGGAAATGATAACTTAAAAACTCAGTCATGGCCGAGTGTGGTGGCACACGCTTGTAATCCCAGCATTTGGGAGGCTGAGACTGGAGGATCCGAGTTCGAGGCCAGCCTCAGCTATCTAGTGAGGCACTCTGCAACTTAGTGAGACCTTGTTTCAAAATAAAGAATTAAAAATAGGGCCGGGGGTACAGCTTGGAGGTAGAATACCCCTGAGTTCAATCCCCAGCACCACAAAACAAACAAACAAACAAAACAAAAAAACTCAGTCATGTAACTAAAAGGTTAAGAATGCAACCTCTTAATGCTATTTACAAGTATTTTTAAATGATGGCTTTTTTTTCATCCTAAAAAAGAATTCAGAAGTCTTATCATCAGTGGATCTGAGCATGAAGCATGCACAGAATAATGGCCCTTGGATGTCACTTACATTTTTTTTCAATAAACTGATGAAGCAAGCAAGATTTGCCAGTGCCTGCATTTCCAATAACCAGGAACTTGAACAAAAAATCTGAAAGACAAAGAGACCATGAAAATTAACTTTGCAATGGGTGCTGGGAACTTACTATGACAAAATTTAACAAAACCTGAGTTGCTAATTAATGGAAGAAAAGAGGTAACTGGACATTTTGTGAGAACAGCAAGACCTGTGTTGACTTACCTTTCACCTTTAAGTATTCCTGACATCTCACTTACATGCTGACTTAGCAATTTTGAACTGGTGTTCTTTGGGCAACTTCTTTTGAAGCTGGAAGTTAAAACTACTCTCAAAATGCATAAAACTTGTCCCTGCTAGCTACTACTCAAAGACACATGCATACTCAGTTGCAAGCAAAAATAGTCTAGAAACTTCAAGGACTTTCGGTACAGAGAAATAAGTCTGATGGGCTTTGTGCTCAGGTTCCCCCATCCTCCCTCTATTTTTGTTGTACTGGGGGTCAAATCTAGGGGCACTCTACATCTGAGCTATACCCCTAATTCTATTTTATTTTTATTTCTGAAACAGGGTCTCGCTAGGTTGATGAGAGTCTCGCTACTTACTGAGGCTGTCCTTGAACCTGCGATCCTCCTGTCTCTAAGTCCTGGGATTACAGGCATGTGCCACCATGTCCGCCTCAGGTCCCCTCTCTTTACAAGCAGGCATGAGTTCACCTGCACGTGCAGCTGCAAAGTGGCTTGTCTATACTGTGTGCACCTTGTGGGAAGGGCAGCTGGAGCCAAGTTCAGGTTGGCATGTCAAGAGTGCCGTGCATCTGATTCAAGTAGAGAGAGTGCTTTCTTCTTTACCCACAGTCATTTGTTTGTTTGTTTGTTTGTTTGTTTATTTATTTATTTATTTATTTACTGTGGTACTGGAGATTGAACTCAGGGACATTCTCCCTCTGAGCTACACCCCGAGTCCTATTTTATTTTATTTTTTTTTTTGCAGTACTGGAGATTAAACTCAGGGGCGTTCTACCTCCGAGCTACACCCCCAGCCCTATTTTTTATTCTTTATTTTGAAACAGGGTCTCACTAAGTTGCGGAGTGCCTCACTAGGTAGCTGAGGCTGGCCGCGAACCTGGATCCTCTGGTCTCAGCCTCCCGAATGCTGGGATTACAAGCGTGCGCCAC
>PVLC010012838.1:0-43297 GCA_004027655.1 Graphiurus murinus
TGTGGTACTGGGGATTGAATTCCCCTGAATTCTACCTCCGAGCTATACCCCTAGCCCTATTTTTTATTCTTTATTTTGTAACCAAGTCTCACTAAGTTGCAGAGTGCCTCACTAGGTAGCTGAGGCTGGTTGCGAACCGGGATTCTCTGGCCTCAGCCTCCCGAATGCTGGGATTACAAGCGTGCGCCACCACGCCCGGCTGATTATTTTATTCTTGATGAAAGGGGGTGTAGCCTTTATTTGAAAAGAGGCCTGAAACCTGACTTGCAATGTGTGTGTGTTTTTAAATTTTGTTTTGCAGAGGTGTGTGTGTGTTTTCCAAAGTTTCTCAAAGGAGTCAATGCTATTTGAAACTTCTTTACTTAACCATTTAACTTTAGTAAGCATGGTTAATAATAAAAGGGGGAGAAATCTAGCGGTAAAAGCAAGGGCTTTAGAGTCTTAGACTTTTTGATACCACCTTTACCAGTCACATGGGTATCATTTAACCTCTCAAGAGGCTTCAATTGTCAAAGAGATATTTTCATTTGGTGATTGTAAACAAAAATGAGAATACATATTTATTTAAAGAATGTAGCACTATGCCTGGCACTTCATATGTGCAAAAACCAGAAACCTTGTTTCCTGTATTTCAGGGCTCCCACCTCTGCTCCTTGTCTTTGCCAAGGGGAAATGTGCAGTAAAAAATCATCTCTCCACCCCCATTTTCTGATTTAATACCTCACACTTTTCCTTTAGTCTTCTTTTTCAGTTTGCAGACTTAGTTCCTGTTTCTTCCCTCCCCTGGCTCAATGAGGAAGACCCCAACCACTGACGCTACTTTCTAGCTGATCACAACTATTTACCTGTCCCAGATTTGAATTGGACACAAAATATTTTGAGAAAATAGATGTTCAGGGGACTTGCTGCTAAATGTTAACAGGGAAAATACTTGCATTACTACTTTCTAACCAATTAAGAAATCTAAAACAAACTCTGCTCTACAAAGAGATCACAACATGAAGGCATTGCTTAAAATCCCCCCCCCACACTTTTTTTTGGCTTGTCTCTCTTTGATGCTGAGACTCATTTACAGAAAAGCCCAAAACCATCTACCCAATCTCTTCACTACTTACATCTATATCCAGTCTCTTTAAAATGGAATTAAACTTTGGGGTGGGAGGTGGTGGTGGTGACTTTTGATAAAAGATGTTTTCCTCTTCCTGAAGAAATATAGAGCCGTCAACATCCTTTGCCAATCAGATTGTTTCCTCCCCTGCTTTCTGTCTTAAGGAAAGTGGTCCAGCTGTAACCACCGTACTCCCCTGCAAACCTCCCCCCCCCCCCCCCCCGCAAGCAACTGAACCGCCTATGATGTCATAATCACAATCCCATTACCTCATCCTGCTGGGGGGGGCATAGAGGGAGAAGAGGGAGTGAACGGCCCCGGGCCCTCCTCAGCTTTACAAAGTGTTCTGGGTGAGGGAAAATTACTGAACCAAGTGGGAATAGCCCCGCAACCATTATAAGTCCTGGGTTTATAAGGTTCGAGCAGATCTGGCAGCTGGAAGGGGGCTCCAGAGACTCAGAGCAGGCCCTAATCGGCACTTGGACTACATTTCCCAGCAACCTTCACGCCGCGGACGGGTCCTTTGCTGGGGGAAGGGGGATTGTTTCAGAAAGGTGGCCGAATCCGGTGGGACCCAAGAGCAGGTGAGAAGCACGGTAGCTAATTCTATTAAGCGTCCCGAACTGAAAGAGAGGCTGCAGCGCGGCCGATTGAGCGATGAAGTGTGGGGGGGTTGGCTTTGTTTACCTTCGTCCGACATGTTCTCCCCCTTGAGTTTCAAGATATGTCTCCAACTGGGCTCGTCCACTCTCGGTGATATTTTGGAGGGGGTGACTACTTCGTGAGGAAACCACTCCATCCCCAAATGAGAGCGCCAGGCTCGTTCCCAACAGGGCTAGAATAGGAAGACTTTGTGAGAGGGACGACCTGGGGCTCAGGCCCCTGCGGGCGGCTCGGGGGGATTCTGAGACCCGAAGCGATCCTCCTGCTCTCCTCAGGGGCCGGTTGGTTCGCGCCTGCGCCTTTTAAGGGCACCGTGGGGCGAACGGAGAGCTCAGAGCTGCTCCGGCCGCGGCCCTGGGAGCTGGAGGAGCCGCGGTAGGTGGCGGAGGGCAGGTGGCGCTGGGGCCTTGGGGCGGGCACCTCGACCGTCCCTCCCTCCTCTCCTCTCCCCTCCCCCAGCCCCGTGGCCCGCGCGGCCCGGCCTCGCAGGCCGCCTCCGCGGGGAGAACGCGGGACCCGGTGGGGGAGGGGGTAGCGGAGTGCTAAGTCCCAGACCCTCCCTATCCCCTGCGTCCTGAGTTCGCTTCCCGCGGCCAGATGATGGAACCCGAGTGGGAAGAGGAAAGCGACAGCTCCCCTCTCGAGCGAGCACGGGTCCCCCCCCCCCCCACGGGGCCAGCGGCCGCCCCATGCACCACCCCGTGGGGACAGGCAGGGCAACAGAGGGAGAGGCTGAAGATTGGAGGGGGCCTGACCGTTTGCCTCTTTATGGGGATGGGGGGAGGGGTGCTCCCCACTTGTCACTCCTATCCCCACCAGAACCATATGGAACAAGAGCAGTCAAGTCCCCACTTACCTGTTCTTGCACCTCCCTTTTTCCTTCATGTTTTCCTTCATTCTCCCCCAGAGGTGTGGGTCTGGGACCTGGGGGTAAAGGCCCTCAGGGGATTTGACTCTCCTCTTCCTTGGCCTGACTTGATCCTAGGTTGTCTAGGTTTCACAGCCCCAGCATCTTTGAAACATGAGTGCCAGGGGATACTGACATCCAATGGGAGATGGGGTGGGGGTCCAGTCTTTATTTTAGGGGACTTGTGGTGGAAGGAGAGCCTGGACTGTTAGGCCTGTGGGGTTGCTGGAAGGGCCTAGCGGCCTGCTGCTCTATGAAGGGCTGAGCCCCTTGCCAGTTGTTAAGCTGAGAAGTTTTAACTTGTTTAGTGAACGTTCTGGGCTGTCTCTACCCCTCAGATACACAAAATGGAAGAGGAAGGAAGGCGGCAAGAGAGAGCTTCTTACACTTTTTTCAATGCCTGTTTGAGAAAAAGAGGCCCCTCGCGGAGCTGGTTTGCCTTCTTTTGTGTCCTGGTTTGATTCCTTATGGCTTCCGTTCTGTTCCCCCTCTCAGCCTGGCCTGTTTTAGGCTGAGAGTATCAGTTGTGTGGTAGTAGTTGCATTGTTCCAATTACCGCTGTGTGTGGCCACATCCAAATAATTAAAATGCAGAAAAACACAAAAATCACTCACTTCATTTGATCCTAGAGAGGGCTGGGAGTTTTCTGTTTGTCCAAATGCCTCATGAAAAGCCTGAAAGAGTTTGCTTGACTCCCTGCTCCTCGTGGCTGGTCAGCCTGAGGCCTGGGATCTTTAGGGTAAAAGCCTGCAGTTAGGTTCCTCTCTGGTTGATCTTTGAGGGCAGAGTTAAGAAACCAGGAACAGAAGTGATAAAAACTTTAGCTTCTTTCACAAGAACATGGGGGAAACAGCTGAAATGACCTCGTGGGAGCTGGAACTTTGTTCAGGGTGGTAATAATAATTATACATGAAAATGATAGTTAACTATCATGATGATTGACTTATGTATCTTTGTTTCAAAGAACTCCAAGTACATCCAAGTGTATTTCTTTACTTTTCTTTGTGGTCTCCCTCTGAAGTGGGAATGGGGTAGAGAGAATTCCCTCTTTTGTAGAGGATAATCTGCCCCCAAGGTCACAGAAGGAAGAGTGGTCTTAGGCCTCCTTCCCTTGGTGAGCAGATGAGTGAGGATGGCATCCAGCTAGAGAGAGAGATTCCATTGCCTTCTTTATCTTAATGATATCATCACTTCTGGCTTGCCAAGGCTTTGAAGAGCAACAAACAGGAGGGATGAGAAACACAGTCTATGTGGATTCCTGATTTGTACAGGCCAGATGGTATGCTTTGTACATTTTGATACTTCATGTTATATTATTCCCGTAACTGATTAAGATTTCTTATGCCCATTTTATATATGGGTAAACTGAGAAATGTTGAACTATTAGTCAAAACTCTCAGCAAGTTGGAATGATTTAGATTTCTTAATTGTTCTCTCTGTAGCTAATGCTACATATACTCTCTGGTGAGCTATCTGCTTGCTTGTCATTTCTGGTAGAACAAAATCAAGACACTAGGTTATCCTCCCCTCCTTCCTTGAACTCATCCCCTGAGGCAAATGTGTAGGCTTGAAGGCTGTTCTCTGATAAGTGTTAGTTTGCTTCTGTTAGAAATTGAACACGAGAGCCAGGCGTGGTGGTATCCCAGCATTCGGGAGGCTGAGACCGGAGGATCCGGGTTCGCGGCCAGCCTCAGCTACCTAGTGAGGCACTCTGCAACTTAGTGAGACTCGGTTTCAAAATAAAGAATAAAAAATAGGGCTGGGGGTGTAGCTCGGAGGTAGAATGCCCCTGAGTTCAATCCCTAGTACCACAAAAAAAAAAAAAAGAAAAAAAAAAAAAAAGAAAAAAAAAAAATTGAACACGAAAAAGAATCTTGGTTACTTATATCCACTGTCTTTGGGTCAGATGAAGCTAAAAACTTAGTTGAATGAAGTCACAAAGTTTTAAATATCTACAGTTGAAATGTAATTGGAATTACGCATGCCATTTTCTTATCTCCATCCCACTTTATACGAGAATATACACAGTATCTACTGGAAAATAATTTCAGGCTATGGAAGGATATAAAATCCTTTTTACTCTGGTCTGAGGCAGAAAATCATGCCTCTAAATATTACTCCTCTTTGTGTACTTTTACTTCTGTAGTTTAGGGGAAGGGTACTTCTGACTAAAAGATAAAGGAAATATTGGACTAATCAGGATAGAAATAACCATTTGGGCTCTGATTATAAGTGGTTCTGGTATTCCAGGTAGAAACAGCAGGGCATGAGCCAGGTTAGGAGTGGTAAATTCATTTCAACATGCTTCCAACTCCACTTTATTTTACTAGATATCTGGAGTGCCAAGTTCAGAATGTTTCTGAAGCTATGTTTAGGCTTAGCAGGAAAGAGCTGTGATCAATTAATGATGTCTGCCAGAGGCTTGGCATACAGGTGCTGTGATATGTGTGCCATGCATTTTCCATCTCTGGACTAGGTACATCTCTAATATCACTTGGGGCTGGTCCCTCTGTAATTGGCAGACTCAGCAGGCATGACTGGAGAGGGAAGTCCCAATGGTGCTAGAATGGTGCTGCAGTGGCAGAAGACGGCTCACGAGTGAGGTCTGGAAGAACGACAGGAAAGACATCCATCATTTGCTCCAAAGTGTGCAAGTCAAATCCTGGGGAGAATCATGATAACCCTGATCACTGAGCAGCTACAGAAGCAGACTCTGGATGAGCTGAAATGCACACGCTTCAGCATCAGTCTGGTAAAAGACCAGTCTTCCTGCTTCTCTATAACCCCCTCCCCCTTTTTTCTGAGGCTGTTTGTTGCTACTACTTTACCCTTGTCCTGTGTTGTATAAATTATTTATTGTACTTGTACTGGAAGAGCCTACTAAAAGGCTCAAAACCCAGCCCAAAAGGAAGGGGGCAGGGATTTTTCTACTGGTAGAGAAGGGAACACCAAAACTTGGGTGGACAAGGGTTTGAGAAATTAGAAGATGTGGATTGTTTTATTCACTAACTTTGGGAAGACAGTAGGAAGAGAACACTCAGGAGTCTCTAATGCCCCTGTAGCCCATGAATTTCAGCGAAGAATTGAAGAGGGCTTTCTAGAAATCTGTTAGTGTCCTGAGCCCAAATCATGATAGATATTCTCTCTCTCTTAGCCTTTGCCTGATCATGCAGACATCTCCAACTGTGGGAACCCTTTCCAGCTTGTGTCTGGTAAGGTATCATGTGTGTTTTGTGTATGTGTGTTTGCTTATGCCTCTGCCCACATATTTCTTTCATTTCTTTCTAGTGATCAGGACTAACTAGCCTACCTCTCTAACTTTCTTGCCAGGGTCTACCTTCTTGAGATTGGCACTTGCCTCCATTTTATTGCCCCAGAATTAAAGTTACCTGTTTAGTTTGCTCTTATTCTAGCTTATGGGAACTTTCCCTCCCTCCCTCCCTCCCTTCCTTCCATGGTACTGAGGATTGAATCCAGGGGCATTCTACCTCCAAACTACACCCCTAGCCCTTCTTTATTTTTTGTTTGAAACAGGGTCTCACTAGGTTGCTGAGGGTTGTTAGGTTGCTAAGTTGCTGAGATTGGCCTCAAACCCACGATTCTCCTGTCTTAGCTTCCCAGATACTGGGATTATATGCAGTTGCCACCACACCCACCCACCTCTCCTCACCTTTAATTTCATATGGCTCATCAGTATGCTGAGTATTTTCTTATTTAATGTAGCTTCATATTATTGCACTGAATGGATATGCCATAATTTATTTAATCAATCTCTGTTGATGTATAGTTAGGTTTTTTCCAATCTTCTGTTCACTATATAAGACTATGGTGAACAATCTTGTACATAGATGATTTTTTTTTACATGTGAAAATATATCTGAGAGCTGGATATGGTGGTACACACTTCTCAGTACTTGGGAAGCTGAAATAGCAGAATTGCAGGTTCTCAGCCAGCCTCAGCAACTTAGACTCTACGCAACTGAGTAGACCCTGTGTCAAAATAAAATAGGACTGGGAGTGTAGCTCAGAGGTAGAATGTCCTTGAGTTCAATCCCCAGTACCACATACACACACAAATAAATAAATAAAACAGGGATGGAGGTGTAGCTCAGAAGTAGAGTGTCCCTAGGTTCAATCCCTGGTACCCCCACCACACAATATATACACACACACACACACACACACACACACACACACACATATACATATATACACATATATATGTATATCTGAGGTGTAAATTCATAGGTTATGAATTAATCAAAGGGCCTATGATCATAGGCATAGCTAGTAGACAAGCAAAACTCTGATCCATGCTGTTGAGCTATTCTGCATCTTGTTTTCTTTTCTGGATACCTGTTAAGAGAATAAGTTGGTAAAAGCACCTGCTTCAGTCAGTCTCTTTCTCCTATTTATTAAATAATTGCTGAGAGCCAGGTATTGTGCCATAAGGACCCATGGTCCCTGCCCTCATGGAGGTTAGTAGGGGGAAGAGTTATGACTTTTGCCATGATCAAGTTTGATTTCATATATGTCATTTGCTCTAAATATCCAGCCTCTGCAATATTTCAGCCAGGTAGCCAGAAAAGCTTGGATAGGCCGTTTGTCTTTTTTTTTTTTTTTTTTTTTGTGGTACTGGGGATTGAACTCAGGGGCATTCTACCTCCAAGCTACACCCCCAGCCCTATTTTTTATTCTTTATTTTGAAACCGAGTCTCACTAAGTTGCGGAGTGCCTCACTAGGTAGCTGAGGCCGGCCGCGAACCCGGATCCTCTGGTCTCCTGAATGCTGGGATTACAAGCATGCGCCACCACACCCTGCTTCCGTTTGTCTTTTAATGTGCTCTTTCCCAAAAGTCAGTTTTAGTTAGAATGCTGTGAGTAGGATCATTCCTTTTAGCCCATTTCTCTTTCCTTCTTTTGGTCCTCCCATCTACTTGGCTTTAAGAGAAGGGAATCAGAGTATGTGGGTGGCCAGACAGAAAGGACCATGATCACATTCTTAGGGTTTCCCAAGCACAGGTTCTGCCATGAAAGGCCTTCCCCACCCTGTTTACTTTCCTTAGGAATAAAAGTGATCTCCTACCTGCTTAATTACCTCTTCTTGGCAGTCCTGAATTCTGTCTTGGTCCTGTTGACAGGTGAAAAGAAGGGAAAAGGCCAAGGAAGGAAAATATAAGCCTGCTTTTTTTAACCCATGCTGGGAACAGGGAGGGGTGGTTAGCAAATAGGGTTGGTGGGCTGGAATGGGGGTATGCAAAGCACACACAGGGACACATTTGTTTCTGTTGACATGTTTTACCTTTAAGAGGGAGTGGCAGGCAGCATATGAAATATGTTTTTGATTCTAGATGGTTTCTCACAGAGGAGGCAGTATAGCATAGTGGGTAAGCAACCTAGCCTTGGCATCAGACAGATGTGGGTTTGAATCTTGATTTGGTCATTTGATTCCTAAGTGATCCGGAGCAAGTTACTGAACTTCTCTCACCTGTAAAATGAGAATAATATAATACCTTTCTTATGGAGGTTTTTGGGAAGCTGCATGAAGTGCTCAGTACATTGTATGGCACATAAGCTCTTGTAAACTGTTAGCTATCATTAATATTATTTTTATTATGAATGCCTTCCAGAAGGTGCTTCCTGGAGGGGTCTGCCCCACTGTTCCTGTGCTGAGTTCCAGGACAGCCTCAACTTCGGCTACCACCCCTCAGGCTTGAGCCTGCACCTCAGACCACCCAGTCGGGGAAGCTCTCCACAGGAGCAGCCCCTCTCCCAAGTCCTAAGCCCTGAGCCCCCAGACCCAGAGAAACTTCCTGTGCCCCCTGCTCCTCCATCCAAGAGGCACTGTCGCTCACTCTCAGTGCCCGTGGACCTGTCTCGCTGGCAGCCAGTGTGGCGGCCCGCCCCCTCCAAGCTGTGGACTCCCATCAAGCATCGGGGCAGTGGTGGAGGGGGTGGGCCGCAGGTGCCTCACCAGAGCCCCCCGAAGCGGGTCTCCAGCCTCAGGTTCCTCCAAGCTCCCAGTGCCTCTTCTCAATGTGCCCCAGCCCACAGACCCTATAGCCCTCCTTTCTTTAGCCTAGCCCTGGCCCAAGATTCTTCTCGACCTTGTGCCACTTCCCCTCAAAGTGGATCCTGGGAGAGTGATGCTGAATCCCTGTCACCTTGCCCACCCCAGCGCCGCTTCTCCTTGTCACCCAGCCTGGGCCCACAGGCAAGCCGCTTCTTGCCCTCTGCCCGGAGCTCCCCTGCATCCTCCCCAGAGCTGCCCTGGCGACCTCGAGGTCTCCGAAACCTTCCCCGAAGCCGCTCACAGCCTTGTGATCTGGATGCCCGCAAAACTGGGGTCAAGCGGCGCCACGAAGAAGATCCCCGGCGTCTACGGCCTTCCTTGGACTTTGACAAGATGAATCAGGTAGGACCAGCAACACCAGGGGAACTTGGATGGAAATGGAGGGACCTTGTTGTCTTGCTTCTTTTGAGCTGTTCTTTAGTTCTCCACCCTCCTGGCAGGGCCTCCCTCTTCTGTCTGGGCTTTCGCTACTATTCTAGTTTTCATAGGATTATTCTTTCTTGGCACTGAAAGTCTCTTATCCTATGAGATTCCTCAGTCCTGGGGGTTCCAGAGAAACTGAATTGAGACCCATGTTAAACCATCCAACAGGGATCTCAGATTGTCCTGCCAGAGGCACTTTCCCTTTTGTGAGAGTGCTTAAACCACAAAAGGCCCATAACCAGTACCTCACCCCACCTGTGCTATGGGCTGTGATATTGTTTATACGTTCAACAAGTGTTTTCTGGTTTCCTAGTATGAGTGTAGTTGTTGTATGCACTTGCTCACTTTTTCCATGTACTTTTTTCTAGATCACTGGGTCACAAGCCTTTTTGAGAAATGGCTCACTTATTCATACAGTCATCGAGCTATGCAGCGAGCACTTACTAAAAGCCCGCTATGTACTTGATTATGACTAGGTGCTAGCAAACCTAGTAGCAGAATAAGCAGCTGATGTTCCTATCTGTGTGGAGCTTATAAATGAGCGCTATTCTTTGATAGAAACTGTGGGTTCTTAGCTGGGCATGGTGGTCCACACCTGTAACCTGTAATCTTAGTACTTGGGAGGCTAAGACAGGAGGGTCGCAGGTTCCAGGCCAGCCTCAGCAACATAGCAAGGCTCAGCAACCTAGTGAGACCCTGTTTCAAAACAAAAAGATAGCCGGGCATGGTGGCGCACGCTTGTAATCCCAGCATTCGGGAGGCAAAGACCAGAGGATCCGGGTTCGAGACCAGCCTCAGCTACCTAGTGAGGCACTCTGCAACTTAGTGAGACCCTGTTTCAAAATAAAGAGAAAAAATTGGGCTAGGGGTATAGCTCGGAGGTAGAATGCCCCTGAGTTCAATCCCCAGTACCGCAAAAAAAACAAACAAAAAAACAAAAAGATCAGCCAGGTGTGGTGGCGCATGCCTGTAATCCCAGTACTTGGGAAGCTGAGACAAAAGGACTGCAGGTTTGCAGCCAGCCTCAGCAACTTAGCTATCAAAGTAAAAAAATTTTTTTTTAAATTGGGTTGGGGGAGTGCAGCTCTGTAGAAATGTCCAGTTCAATCCCCAGTAAAACAAACACACACACATACACACACACCAAAAAAAAAAAAAAAAAGGGCTAGGGGTTCTAGCTCAGAGGTGGAATGCTCTTGGGTTTAATCCCCAGTACCACACAAAAAAATAAAATAAAAAAGGAAATTGTGGGTTCTTTCCTCAGAGAAATGTGCATGTATGCTAAATTTTCCAAATTTTATCAGGGATTTTACCAACCTTACCCTAAAGCCTAGGATTCCTGTCTTTAAGTGTAATTGAGAGGGGACACTTTAAAATACATCTTAAGAGCCGGGCGTGCTGGCGCACGCTTGTAATCCCAACATTCGGGAGGCTGAGACTGTAGGATCCGGGTTCGCGGCCAGCCTCAGCTACCTAGTGAGGCACTCTGCAACTTAGTGAGACTCGGTTTCAAAATAAAGAATAAAAAATAGGGCTGGAGGTGTAGCTCAGAGGTAGAATGCCCCTGAGTTCAATCCCGGTACCGCAAAAAAATAAAATAAAATACATCTTAGGATGTTTTGGAAAGTTAGTATCTTTCTTCTTAACTTTGTTGTTTGTTTGACAGAAACCATACTCAGGAGGTCTCTGTCTCCAAGAAACAGCCCGGGAAGGCAGCAGCATCTCTCCACCGTGGTTCATGGCCTGTAGCCCTCCACCTCTCTCTGCTTCCTGCAGCCCCATTGAGGGTTCCTCCCAGGTGCTGAGTGAAAGTGAAGAGGAGGAAGAGGGGGCTGTACGGTGGGGGCGGCAGGCGCTGAGCAAGCGGACACTGTGCCAGCAGGACTTTGGGGACCTGGACTTGAATCTCATTGAGGAGAACTAAAACTGAGAGGCTACTTCCTGGGGCCACACAGACTGACTCTCTTATGGCTACTAACAAATGTCGAGGCCCCAAGGCTGAGGGCCCAGCCTGGGAATGGGGGTGAGTGGAGGGCTCCGACTCAGGGCAGCCGGAAATCTTCTCGCTCCAGCAAGCTCGACCATGCCGAGAGACTGGCCGGGACAAGATAAACGGAGCTGGTGGCGGGAGGGACAGCCCCAGAGCAGACCCTTCCCATGGCGGCCCTGAGTGTGAGTATCCCTGCCACCGAGAGAGCAATGGGCAGGGAAGGAAGGGGTCTCCTGACCCCAGCTCGGGGAATTTCACTAGCCCCTTTGCTTCAAAGGGCACTTGTGTCTTAGAATTTGGCCAGGGTGGGGGGTTCAGTCAGCCTCCTTGGAGAAATTGTGTGAGTGTGTGTGTGTGTATGGGAGCGTACCTGAGGAAAAGTGTGTTTGCATAGCCTTAGGGAAGGAAGGCAGTTGCTCCTTAACATCAGAGCATTGTGATACCCCCAGTATCTTGAGTTTTTTACAGGACAGCGGGCTTGTTCAAGGAGTTGAGAGGAGGGCTCCAAGTTTTCCTTTTTCTAAATAGCTCTGGAACCAGGCTTGTAATCCATAGCATCACTGGCTCTGCAAAGGATTCTGTTTTGGGCTGCAGCAGGGTCTTTTAAATGTTAGGACCTTAGCTAATAGTCTTTTCCTCAGTTCTTCCTCCACCCCACTAGATAGATCTAGTATTGAGGGCTGCGCGGTGAGGGGGAGGGGTCGCTATATTTATTCTGAGCTGGCCTTTTTTTCTCATCAGATTGTCTAGGCTGTATCCAACCTGCCTCTCTGGCTCTCCGAGTAGTTGCAACATTTGGGCAACTGAAGCAGGGCAAAGGGCTCCATCTCATTTCTCCTCCACTGAGGGGACCTTTTCCTCTCATCTTCTGACCCTCCAGGTTAGAGACAAGGTAGCAAGGCCCTGTCTTTATTTCTCAGCAACTGTTGAGGCAGACCTGAAACAGGAGCAGTGGCATTCAGTCCCCAGCAGATGGGTGAGCTTGCCCCAGCACTGCCCTTTAGAAGCAGACTATAAGGGAACCTGTTCTCACAAGATCCAAGCCCAGCCTCTTTTCTGACTTGCTTGAAAAAGAAGGGGTGTTCAGCATTTAATAGTTTGCTTGTCTTCCACTCCTGCCAGGAAATGTTTATTTGCCTCTAATTGGCCCTGAGAGACCACAGAGAGGTTGGGGCTCACCGAGGGATTGGCTGAGGATGTGTAAAGCAAAGGCTGTGAGAAGCAGCTGGGAGTTTGTTGTTGTTGGATTGAATTTCCTTTTTTGTTTCTCACCCACAGCTTGAGCCAGGGTAGCAGGTCCCAGTGGCCACATTGATGGGTGTAAGGACTACAAGTACCTTGGTAGTGCTGGCACCAGTGGATATGCATACTGAAGCTGCCATCACAGTAGCCTGTGAGGCTTTGTCCAGCTTTAGTTAGACCCTGCTTGACAAAATTGGACCTGCTTTTCCTATTTATTGCAAGAAGAGCATTTTTCTGTTCAATTTCCAGGGTGTTTGAGGACCCAGTTCCTCATGTTAGGGAAGACGACCAAGGTCTATGTGTTTTCTTCCTTGTGGAATTGAGCCTAGCATTTTCTGCATCTCCCATGTGTCAGGAGAATCAGTGAGGCTTTAGCCTCCTTGCCTCAATATCAGAGGAGGTGTCCATGAGTTCTTCAGCTTGTGGCCCTTAGAGACTTTACCCTTCCAGGGCTCCTCCCCATCTCCTGGCTAGTTACCACATATTACCACTGGGCTACCAGGTCTCTAGGGGCCTAAGAGAGGCTCTCTGGAGAATCCAGGGAAACTGTGAGCCCAGGAGTTGCCCATCCTTGGTTTCATCCCTCCCCTGGTTCTTCTCTCTCTTCAGGCCATAATTTCCCTGGTGCCAGCTTCTTTTCCTCCTGGGGCATCCTCATCCCTGGGTTCTGTGCTGCAGCTTTCAATAGGCCACTGGCAGTGCCAACGGGGTCTCTGTAGGCCCTGAGCTGAAGAAGTGAGAGCAGTGATTCAGTCTCCTTCCTGACTTCCCCAAAGCCTAGGGCACCATCCTTAGGGGAGAAGGCCTACAGTTTTCATATTTTTAATTCCATTACTTTAAGTCTGAAAAGTTAAACTAGTCAGAACTATCATCTTGCTTCCCAATCTAAGAACCTGTGGCCCTGGAACAAGCCTTTTTAAGAAGTGGTTCATTTTGCTTTACACAATAGACCTGTTCCAACAGTTCTGTGTAAGTCAAATGCTATTTTTTCGATGCATTTGGACTGCTAACCATTAAAAGCAGCCTATGATTGCTTCTTTTGTAAAGCAAGCAAACTCCCTCTACTTTAGCTGTTTTGGCTATTTGGGTTTTCACATATTGGGCTTACCCAGAGTGGAGCACAACTCCAGGGCTTGTGGCTGACGCTGGGTAAACGTCTGCATCTGTGCTGTGTGTGTGGTGTGGCTGGCCAGTAGGTGAGTATTCCTGCGTGTGTGAGTGAAGCCACTCCCAGGCTGGTGCTCTCCTTCTGTGCCCGGTGACTGCCCAGTGGCAGCCCCAGCTGCCCTTCACTCCCACCTGCTGCCAAAGTCCCTGTGCTAATGGGATTACAAAAAACAAAAAGTGGAAAAAAAATTTTTTCGTAAACTTTGTTTTATATTAAAAAAAAAAAAAATCCATAAGTCTGTGTGTGTTAAACATGAGGTTCTGCCTCTGTGGCTGTGTTTGAAAAAATAAAGTTTTATTAGAATAATCCATTTTCCCAAGTAACCTTGTGTTCTACAGTGTCTTTTTCCCTTCCCCACAAAAAAAGGCAAGGAAGAAGCAGGGAGAAGGCCACATAACTTCCAGCCCCTTTCTCTAAGATATGGCTGGGCCTTTCACCGCAGCAGGTCAGATTCTATGGCCCAGGATTCTGTCAAGGCCTTGATTATTTCTGGCAGTCTGGTTTGGTCTCTTTGCCTGTTATACCTGTCCCCTCTTCCCCGTTGTCACTTACCTCCATCTGGTTGAAGTCAACTATTAATACATTCCAGTTCCCTGAGAAATGTTTGATGGTACAGTTAGAAACTTGTCTGGATTGGTTTGCAAGCTTTGGGGGGGGGGGGTGAGGAGGAGAGGCAGGGTGGGAGACAGCCAGGAATTACTTCCTTTCTTAAGAGTTTTAACATGTTATGTCCTGAAGAGTTGGAGATTTAATCACCAGATCAGTCAGATTCCCAAAACTTAGACAACTTCTCCATCCTAGAAATACTGCTTTTGGGAAGTTATCCTAGCAGCAAAGCTTCTCTTTAGTCTTAGGGGAGAGTATTTTCCTTAATGCTTGAATTTGGAGTGTTTGTTTGCTGAAAGAAGCTATGTGGCTCAAGTATTTGGACCTTTCTATTCTACCCTTTCTTCTCCCTTTGTTAACATTCTTCCAGTGTGTGTGGGTGAAATGTAGTTGCTTAGAAATCCAGGCAAGAGCCTCTGTCCCTAAGGCTTAGCCTTTCTTTACCAGTTGTGGTGCTGACTTGCCAGGCAGCAAGAGTCAAGTTGCTTAGCCTACGTCCTAGCTACCTGCTTCAAATTGGTGGCACTTATCATTGAGTGTCAATGAAGTGTGCAGGAGGATAGGATTGGCTTGACTACTTGGAGCAGGAACTTTTGTGAAGGTGAAAATACACTCTAGAAAGAGTGGGAGTTGTCATCTATCCTGGAAACAAAGGAGAGGCTTTGGAGATGGGATAGGGCAGTGGTATGTGGTTAAAGAAGTTTAGAATTATTTTTCTTCCTTTAAAACTGTCATTCCATTCCACAGGGGTAAATTTCAATGATTTTGTCTGCTTTTTTTCTTTTCTTTGAATTTTATAGTTGTTTTTTTGGTTTTGTGCTGGGGACCAAACCCAGGGCTTTGCAAGTGCTAGGCAAGTAAGTGCTTTAACACTGAGCTATATCCCACAACCTATATTTGGGTTTTCCTACTGTTTGTTTTCTGTGAAGCCAAGTGTGATATTTTTCATTTCTGAAGTTCCACTAGTATAGGAAAGAATGTAAACTCCACGAGGGCAGGGATTTTTGTTTTATTTAGTATCATATCTGTTAACACTTTGGAAAGTTCTTGGCCATATGAAAGATGTCTGCCATTTGTTGAATGAATTTCCCCTTTGCCTTCCCATCCCTGAGCTGTAAGTACATTAATGTCTCCTGTGCTATGAGAAATTAGCCTTAGACATTGGAGCAGTAAAGTTCCATATGGGAGAAAAAGCCAAGCAGTTAATTTTGATAGAAAAGCTATAAAGCAGATAAGTCCTATATGGGTCTGCCCTTCTTTGCTACCTACCAACTATAATTTATGGGCCATGTGTTTTTATTTTTACATTATTATTACTACCACTACTACTACTACTTGGTTTTTTGTTTTTTTGTGTTTTTTTTGCGATACTGGGGATTGAACTCAGGGGCATTCTACCTCCTAGCTATACCCTAAGCCCTATTTTTTATTCTTTATTTTGAAACAGGGTATCACTAAGTTGCGGAGCGCCTCACTAAGTAGCTGAGGCTGGCCGGGAACCCAGATCCTCCAGTCTCAGCCTCCCAAATGCTGGGATTACAAGCGTGTGCCACCACACCCGACTCTACTACTACTTTGGTACTGTGAATTGAACTCAAGGGCATTTTAAGTCCAAGCTATACCCCAGCCCTATTTTTATTTTTATTTTTTTTTGTGGCACTGAGGATTGAGACCAGGGACATTCTATCTCTGAACTACACCCCCAGTCCTATTTTTTATTCTTTATTTTGAAACAGGGTCTGAGTTGCAGAGGGCCTCATTAAGTAACTGAGGCTGGCCACTAACCAGGATCCTCCAGTTTCTGCCTCCCAAGTACCCTGTTTTATTTTTATTTGGAAACACGATCTTGCTAGGTTGATGCAAGTCCCACTACTTGCTTAGGCTGGCTGTGAACCTGCAATCCTCCTGTCTCAGCCTCCCACATACTGGGATTACAAGTGTGTGCCACCACACCAGGCTTTATTTTTTTTTGAAACAGGGTCTCACTAGGTCGATGAGAGTCTCACTACTTGCTGAGGCAGTCCTTGAACCTGCATTCCTTCTGTCTCAGCCTCCCCAGTACTGGGATTACAAGTGTGCACCACACACCTGGCATGGGCCATGTGTTTTAAGAGGTGTCTTTCAGCCCAGAAAAACATTCTGAGTCAAGTCTAAAGTTGGCTTTGCAAGATGGAAGTTACAAGGAATAGGGAGGGAATGTTTCCTTGTTGTTCCACAGGGGTAATTCTAGAATGACTTCCCTAGATGTTTTGTACTTTGAAGTCCCCCAGCCTTTGCTACAAGAAATGTAGGTTAAGGGTGTAGACAAGGTTATGGAGAAGTTATGACTGGGTAGACACAGAAGCTGTGGAGAACCAGCTACTCTTACCTAGCTATAGATCAGTGAAATAAGTAGCCACATTTATTTATTTATTTATTTATTTATTTATTTATTTATTTATTTATTTATTTATTTGCGGTACTGGGAATTGAACTCAGGGGCGTTCTACCTCCGAGCTATACCCCCAGCCCTATTTTTTTTATTCTTTATTTTGAAACCGAGTCTCACTAAGTTGGGGAGTGCCTCACTAGGTAGCTGAGGCTGGCCGCGAACCTGGATCCTCCGGTCTCAGCCTCCAGAATGCTGGGATTACAAGCGTGCGCCACCACACCCCGCAAATAGCCACTTTTAGACCAACAGTTATGTCTTATTGCTAGGCTCTATCTTTCTGGATTGTGTATACATGGAACATGCTAGTCTGACATTACCAGCATTAAATGATCCAGGTATTTCCACTTGCCTTTTGTGAAAAACAATCTAGCCAAAAAAACTCAACATCTTCCCTTCTCTCCAGTTTCCTTTTTTTAAAATGTGCTTTTATTAGTGCATAATCATCTCACATCATAATGTAAATCATGTTGACATTGACATACATGCACACAACATTTGGTGTTGTTCCCCCCCCCGCCCCCCCCCACCTCCCAGTCTTCCCCTCTCCTATATAGAGGACTGAGACTGATATTGGGATTTTCACATATGTAACCACAGTCGATGTTAGTATTTCTAATAATGAACCTCAGTCTTTCCCCTCCCCTTCCCTTGGACCACTCCCTGGCTTCACTGAGGTTTCTCAAACTCCATTATCTGTAGTCCCTCTGGTATCCCAGTTACACCCCTAGCTTGCACATATTAAAGAAAACATACGTCCCTTCACTTTCTGTGAAAGCCTAATCTCACTTAACAATGTTCTCCAGGTCCTTCCATTTTCTTGCAAATGACATTATTGCTGAGTAGAATTCCATTGTGTGTATTTCCCATAGTTTTGTGATCCATTCATCTGTTGATGGTCCAGCTTCCTTTTATGATCAAGACTAATCAATATCCCACACTTGTATTAGATAAATTCAGGTAGGAGTTATGGAACTGTTTGCCCTCAGCCCCTGAATCAGGGAAGAGAATCCTTTTACTGCTAGTCTCTTTCAAATTCTCCTAAAAGTTGAGAAACACCTAATCTTAATAACATTAGCAGACTAGGAAAGGTAAAGTCTGGTGGGCAAAACACTCAAGATGTTGGCGGTACATTGGTTTTCAGCAAACAAAAAAATGGCATTATCACATCCAGGGGATTTAAAGCATTGGGCCAATTGGAAGGAAACCTATGAAGTACTGTCATTATAGAATGGGACCGTATCATGTTATGGACCAATGAGAAGTAAGATATCTCTTATGGGCCAATGGAGAGAATGTTTTCTAAAAGATGACAGGGAGGGTAGATTATATTTTTCAGGATAAGAAATTAATGGGGTACTGCATCCCCCCTCTAGGTACCTTGTCTCTCACCCCCCTACCCGGTTAAAAATCTTTGGTGTTTGAGGAGGGGAAAGCACAAGTCTTCTCAGATATGAGACCCCATGGAGGAAGACCTTGCACAGGGATGATGCCACGGGGGACTGAAGGACCCGCCCACTGCCGCCCCCCGAACCTGCAATTCCCCTCCCGGCCGCAAGGGGCACTGCAGGCCCCGGGGAGGTTGGGGCGGAGTGCTGAGAGGGGCCCGGAGCTGCCGCCCCGCTCCAGAGCGCGGGGGGCGCTGTGCGGGGCCCGGGCTGCGGCTCCGCTCCCGGCCACGGGGGGCGCTGCGCGGCGCCGGTGGTTGGTGGTGGCTGTTGGGGGGGGTGGGGGGGAGCGGCGGCCGCGGGTGGTGCGGAGGGAGGCCTTGCGGGCGGATCGGGCGCTCGGCGGTGGAGGTAGTGGGAGGCGGCGGGCGGGAGTGCGGGTCTGGCCGGCCCTGGCGATGGCGGACGCGGCGGCCTCCCCGGTGGGCAAGCGGCTGCTGCTTCTGTTCGCGGACACCGCGGCCTCAGCTTCGGCCTCGGCCCCCGCGGCAGCGGCGGCGGCGGCGGCAAGCGGAGATCCGGGGCCTGCGCTGCGCACTCGGGCCTGGCGGGCCGGCACGGTGCGGGCCATGAGTGGGGCGGTGCCCCAGGACCTAGCGGTGAGTGGCGGCCGAGGCGGGTACTCGAGGCCGGGGCTGTAGGGCCTGTGGGCGGCCTCCCCGGGGGCCTTTGTGAGGGGGCGGTGGGTTGGGGGTGACCCAGTTCTGCGCCCCTGGATCTCCCTAGCGCCCCCCTCCGGCACCTCGGCACCCCGCGCTCTGGCCGGCATGGCTTCCGCGTCGGGGTGCGCGCCCCAGTTAACCCCCGGAGGGCAGCCAGGGCGCCAGAAGCTGCAGCTCCTAGCCGGCAAGGCCCCGCCTCCTGGACGACCCTTTGCTCGGCGTCCCCCCACTTGCCTTCCGAGTAGGCTCTCGAACCCTGGGGTGCACCGGCCCCACAGAGTTCGGCGGGTGCTACCGCTGCCCTCCCTAGGAGACGCGGACCTGTGGTCCTCAGGCTCTCTCGGGAAACCTGTGCCCTGTTCCCTTCCTCCCGGAGCCCCAAGCGGGGCGGGAATGTGGGCAGTTGTGGGAGGCTTAGAGACTGCAGTTGGAGCTGCTTGGGGCTTTTTTATCTGGCAGTTACTTCCTTCTTGTCTGAGCCGTGCTCGGCCTGGCGGTCTTCGAAAAGACCAGCTCTCAGGACTGTTTCGCCTGTTTCTCTGCGCCTCTGGGTGACAGGAGCTGCAGTTGTTGCTTTTTTCTAAGTTTAAGACCTGTCTTAGTATCTGAATGGGGCTGGCGGGTGGTGCTTTTTTGCTCCCAGCTCAGCTACTCCTCCAACCTTGGGAGAGGTCTTGTTTTGAAACTTTGTTGGGGTTGGCCGCTTTTGCATCTTGCCTTGATGTATTTTGTGATTAAAGTTGTTTAGTAATAGGACAACTAGCATTTGGGATCATGATGTGTTATTTTTGTTAATGTAGCGGCAAAATACTGCCTTTGAGTTTTGGCAAGCCTCTTTAGTTCCTCATTCTGATAGCGGCCCTAGCTTCTCTGATGAGATAAGGGTATGAAAAATGGGGGCGGGGGTCTTTTGGAACGTAATGGATCAGCAAGCTGAAGGTAAATGTTGACGAACTTGCTTCTGCAGACTTTTTTTTCGCTTTAAATGGGAACGCATTTTGTGAGATTCGGAAGTAATGTAGGTTTCTGATGTTCGTTTTTCTGCCCATTGATCACAGTGTTAGACTATTTTTCCTGATATGAACGCTTTATTGGTTGTTTGGTTTGTACCTGGCTTAGATTTTGCTTCTGCTGCTTGAATTCTTCCTTTGATCTTTCTCCATGCCCCATAAGAAAGGCTACTAGGACATTTATGAGGTTTTAGTGTGGCGAATTTGTAAAAAGATACCAGGAATATAAGGGGGTGGGGATGAGGGTTAAGATGGGGGATTGGATCTAAATTCCTCTGTGCTTTAGAAGATGGCTGGGATGGGGGAGAGAGGTTCACCTTTGAAAGCAAAACATACTTGAGACCCAACCTTATGTGCATTCTTTGACCTAAGGCATAGTCCACCCTAGCTTTTCAGTTGGGGTTTATTTTCTAGTTCTTTCAGTGGTTGTTTCTTCCATCAGATGAATTGCTAATGAGCTCTGCACCTGAAATGGCTACCCATTCACTTTGTTGTTTGCTGGGCTCCCTAAGGGCAAATGATTTTGAAGCTTACTGAGATGCTGGACACCAACTAAGCTAAATACTGGATAATTTTACCAACTGGCGCTGGAACTGGGTTCTCAAACCAAAAAAAAGTTGCAATGATTCTTAAAAATCAAAGCAAGGTTTTCTTAACAACTGTGTTGAGGTTTTGCATTAGGCTGTGTGAATATAGAAGCAAAGGCACATTTGGTTTTTGAGAATGCTTGTCTTGTATGTCCAGGGACATAGATGAAAAAACAGCCACAACAAAACTCAGAGCCTTTAGATCTTTTGACCAGCTTGCAAAATTGTTCAAGAATTGCCATGTTGAGGTGCTGTTAATGTTAATGACTAGTATAAGATGAGAACTGGCAGTTTTGTTTTCCTTTTTTTTTGAAGAGATTTGCTTTGGACCCT
This sequence comes from Graphiurus murinus, assembly GCA_004027655.1. Classification (NCBI taxonomy): domain Eukaryota; kingdom Metazoa; phylum Chordata; class Mammalia; order Rodentia; family Gliridae; genus Graphiurus; species Graphiurus murinus. Next base: position 20,649 of record PVLC010012838.1, read on the forward strand.
GGTCATGTGGACCTTTCCAATTTGCACCACACACTGTAGTAAACATAACTATCTTCCAATCAAAAGTGTTCTTCCTGTACTCAAAGGTGGAGTTTGCAAGCAGCTGGCCTGTGATTGGACAGATTTTCTTTCAGTTATGTTTAAGATGTTTTCAGGCATGCTTGGTTTTGAGTAATGCATAGCAGGGCGCCCCCTGTTAAGGATGAGTAATTGAGGGTTGGGTAAATGAGTTTCTAAAGTGATTGAAAACATAATTCTCAATTTTAGTCTTCATTAATATATTTTTCTAAATAGTTTTTGATTCAGAAGTCCCTCAAAATATAGTACGGATACATTTAATGAAACCTTTTTTGGAAAACAGTATTAACGTTGTGCTACCTTAAGAAATTATGTGTGTGTGGAGGGGAATCAGGATGCTCTTGACTAGGAATTTTGTTGATAAGGGTCTTACAGGTGGGCATCTTCACCAGCAAATCTTTCCTGACAAATAACTACTGATATTTAAAGTCCTGATGTAAAACTAGTTTTACAGATTTTTTGCATTTATCCCTAATTCTTTTCTAACCCAGTTGTCCTTTTGTGTTCCTAAATAATAATAATAATAATATGTTGTGTGTGTTATACTGGGGATTGAACCCATAGGCATTTTACCTTCAAGCTATACCCCCTGTCCAGTTTTATTTCTTATTTGGAAACAGGGTCTCACTAGGTTGATGAGAGTCTCACTACTTGCTGAGGCTGTCCTCCAACCTATTATCCCCCTGCAGATATTGTGAAGTATCATTTTCTGCCAGGTGCAGTGGTACATGTCTGTAATCCTAGCAACTAGAGGCTGAGGTAGGAGGATCCAAAGCTCAAGGCCTATTTAGACGATCCTGTCACAAAATAAAAAACAAAACCCCCAGGATAGTGGAAGGATTATTTGCTTTAAAAAAAAAAAAAAAAAGCAGTGCCTTTTGTACATACTCTTTGTACAAGCATTAAGAAAGATAAGCAAGCCGGGTGTGGTGGCGCACGCTTGTAATCCCAGCATTTCGGAGGCTGAGACTGCAGGATCCGGGTTCGAGGCCAGCCTCAGCTACCTAGTGAGGCACTCCGCAACTTAGTGAGACTCGGTTTCAAAATAAAGAATAAAAAGGGGCTGGGGGTGTAATTCCAAGTACTGGAATTACAAGTGTGCACCACCATGGCTGGCTTTTCCTAAATTATTACTGGTCCATGTAAGTTGCATAGATGTTGGGACATTCACATGTGCAGGTACAATAGGTAAACACAGAGACCAAAAAAAAAAAAAAAGGATTTTTATTTGTTATTATAAAAGCAAAACTTGCTATTTGCAAAATGTCAAGCAGTGATTCACATGAATCCAGCACCCTTTATCCTCTATATGTCCTCATTTACCAAAGGGTAAATTATCTTTGCTTATCTTTCTTTTTTTTTTTTGCGGTACTGGGGATTGAACTCAGGGGCATTCTACCTCCGAGCTACACCCCCAGCCCCTTTTTATTCTTTATTTTGAAACCGAGTCTCACTAAGTTGCGGAGTGCCTCACTAGGTAGCTGAGGCTGGCCTCGAACCCGGATCCTGCAGTCTCAGCCTCCGAAATGCTGGGATTACAAGCGTGCGCCACCACACCCGGCTTGCTTATCTTTCTTAATGTTTGTACAAAGAGTATGTACAAAAGGCACTGCTTTTTTTTTTTTTTTAAAGCAAATAATCCTTCCACTATCCTGGGGGTTTTGTTTTTTATTTTGTGACAGGATCGTCTAAATAGGCCTTGAGCTTTGGATCCTCCTACCTCAGCCTCTAGTTGCTAGGATTACAGACATGTACCACTGCACCTGGCAGAAAATGATACTTCACAATATCTGCAGCTTGCTTTTTAATTTTTCTTAATTTAACAGTATACCATGGAGCCGGGTGTGGTGGTGCATGCTTATAATCACAGCATTTGGGAGGCTGAGACCGGAGGATCACAGTTCCCAGCCAGCCTCAGCTACTTAGTGAGGCCCTTTGCAACTTAGTGAGACCCTGTTTCAAAATAAAGAATAAAAAATAGGGCTGGGGGTGTAGCTCAGAGGTTAGAATGCCCCTGAGTTCAATCCCCAGTACTGCAAAAAAAAAAAAAAAAAAAACCCCGTATACCATGGATAGTTATAGCTCTATATAACCCCCCCCCACACACACACACATACACACACAAGGAACCCAAGGCCTCACACATCACATGTTAGGCAATTGTTCCACATACTGAGCAACACCCATTTTTTTTCTTTTGTGGAGCTGGGAATTGAACCTGGGAGCCTTCTACTTCTGAGTTATACCCATAGCCCTATTTTATTTGTAAACAGGGGCTCCCTAATTTGCTGAGAGCCTCACTAAATTGTTGAGGCTACTATCAAACCTGCAATCCGGTCTTGACCTCCCAAGTACTGGGATTACAAGTGATTGCCACCACACCAGGCTCTAGTTTTGTGTGTGTGTGTGGGGGGGGTACTGGGGATTGAACCTAGAAGTATTCTACCTCTGCGCTACACCCCCAATCCCCCCCCCCCCTTTTTTTTTTTTTTTTGCAGAACTGGGGATTGAACCCAGGGGCATTCTATCTCTGGCTATACCCTCAGCCCTATTTTTATTCTTTATTTTGAAACAGGGTCTCCCTAAGTTGCAGAGGGCCTTACTAAGTGCCTGAAGTTGCCAAGAACCTTCGATCTTCCTGTCTCAGCCTCCCAAGTACTGGGATTTCAAGTGTGTGCCACCACACCCGGCCTCAATCCTTTTTTATTTTTTATTTTCAAACAGGTTCTCACTAGGTTGATGAGAGTCTTACTATGTTGCTAAGGAAAGCTATCTTCGAACCTGCAGTCCTCCTGTCAGCCTCCCAAGTACTGGGATTACAGGTATGGGCCACCATGCCAGGCTCCAAATTTTTTTTTTCTCCCCAGTACTGGGGATTGAACCCAGCGGCATTCTATCCCCAAGCCACACCTCCAGCCCTATACGTCAAGCCCTTGTTTCAAAATAGGGCTTGACGTATAGCACAGAGTTAGAATGCCCCTGGGTTCAATCCCCAGTAACACCACCAAAAAAGAAAAAGTTTTTTTTTTTTTTGGGTCAGGGAGCAAAAACCATTCTACCATTAATATACTTGTACATATATCTTTAAGTTAATTCAGGTTTCCTTCCTTCCTTCCTTCCTTCCTTTTCGTGTGTGTGTGTGTGTGTGTGTGTGTGTGTGTATGTGTGTGTGGTGCTGGGGAATGAACCCAGGGACATTCTACCTCTGAGCTACACCCACAGCCCTAATTTTTTTGGAAACAAGATCTCACCAACTTGATACTTGCTGAATTGAATTGCTGAGACTGGTTTTGAACCTGCTATCCTCCTGTCTCAACCTCCTAGGTACTAGGATTGCAGGTGTGGGCTACCATGAATGGTTTATTATTATTATTTTTGAAACAGAGTCTGGCTGGGTTGATGAAGAGTCTCACTACTTGCTAAGGCTGTCTTTGAACTTTCGATCTTCCTGTCTCAGTATCTCAAGTACTAGGATTATAGGCATGCCTCCTATTTTTTTTTTTTTTTAAATAGTCTTACTAAGTTACTGAGAGCCTCACTAAGTTGCTGAGGCTGGCCTTGAACCTCCAGTCCTGTCTCAGCCTCCCAAGTACTGGGATTACAGGCATGTGCCACCACACCCGGCTAGGTTTCCCTTCCATATTTTAGCCATCTAGTGTTTGGATTGTCAGGTTGAGTATGTATTTTATTTAATTTTTTTTTCCACTGGGGATTGAGCTCAGGGCATTATGCATCCTAAGCAAGTACTCTACCACTGATCTATATCCTCAGCTTGAGTATGTGTATTTTTCTATTTCATTAGGTAATCCTGGGTTATTTTTCATTAAGATTATAACATTTCATACTGTCACTAACAGTGCATGTGGAGTGCTCGTTTTCCTTTGCCTTTGCCATTAGGGTGTCCTCAGTCTTTTCGTTTTTGCTAGTCTGCTAGGTGAAACATAGGATTTAGAATTTTTGTGTCTACTGATCTTTTCTCTGCATATTGACATTTTATATTCTTTTAAGCTATTTATGCATATCTTTTTCCCATTTGAGAAAATAGGAGTTGTCTTAGTACTTTGTGTAAGTACTGTGCATGGATTAACTCCATTATCTGTTTAGTGTATTGAAATCATTTTCTCATTTGTCTTTTGACTTTGTTAATGGGTAACTTTGCATACAGAAAAACTGAATTTTTATGTCATCAGAACACTCAGCTTTTTTCCCCCCTGTAGTATTAGGGATTGAACCCAGGGGCATTCTACCTTCGAGCTATACCCCCAGCCTCCCCCACCCCTTTTGTGAGACTGGGAATTGGACCCAGGGGCATTCTACCTCCAAGCTACACCCCAGCCCTATTTTTAAATTTGTATTTTGAATCAGGGTTTCAAAGTAAAACCCTAGGTTGATGAGAGTCTCACTACTTGCCAAGCTTGTCCTCTAACTTGCAATCCTCCTGTTTCAGCCTCCCAAGAACTAGAATTATAGGCATGAGCCAACATACCTGGCTTAACATTTTTTGTTTTGAAACAGGGTCTCACTAGGTTGCTGAAGCTGTCCTTGAACTTGTGATCCTCCTGTCTCACTCCCAAATATTGGGATTATAGGCTGGAATGCCATTAGATTGTGGAGGCTGGTCATGAACCTGTGATCCTCCTGTCTCAGCCCCCCAAGTACTGGGATTACTGGTGTACAGCACTATGCCTGGCTCTTGTAATCAAACTTTGGATCCCAGATCATCAGCGTCATCTGAACGTATTTTTTTTTCTTTTGGCAGTACTGGGGATTGAATCCAGGGGCATTCTACCGAGTTACACCTCCAGTCCTATTTTTTATTCTTTATTTTGAAACAAGGTCTCACTAAGTTGGGGAGAGCCTCACTAAGTAGCTGAGCCTGGCCAAGAACCTGGATCCTCAGGTCTCAACCTCCCAAATGCTGGGATTACAAGCATGCACCACCATGCCCAGCTCTATCTATCTATCTATCTATCTATCTATCTATCTATCTATCTATTTATTTTTATGGTACTGGAAATTGAACTCAGGGGCATTCTACCTCTGAGCTATACCCCCAGCCCTTTTTAATTTGAAACAGCGTCTCACTAAGTTTCTGAGGCTGGCTGCAAACCTGCCATCCTCCTTTCTGAGCCTTCCAAGTACTGGTTTTACAAGAGTGTACCACCATGCTCGGCTCTTTTATTTTTTATTTTGAAATAGGGTCTCACTAAATTGCTGAGGGCTTTGCTAAGTTGCTGAGGCCCGCCTCAAACCTGCAATCCTACTATCTCAGTTTACCAAGAACTGGGAATATAGGTGTGTGCCACCACACCCAGTTTTGGATTTGTTTTGAGTGTGTATCATAGATAGTTCAGCTACCCAAAACTGGCTAGAGGGGTTTAAGCATATCTGTGTGTGTGTGTGTGTGTGTGTGTGTGTGTGTGTGTGTTAGTTACTGGGGATGGAACTCAGGAGCATTGTAATTCTGAGTCATACCCCAGCCCTATTTTATTACTTTATTTTGAAACAGGGTCTCACTAAATTGTGTAGGGCCTCATTAAGGTGCTGAGGCTGAGCCAGGTGTGATGGTGCACACTTGTAATCCCAGTACTTGGGAGGCTGAGAAGGGAGAACCACAGGTTTGTGGCCAGCCCCAGCTACTTAGGCCCTCTACAACTCGGTGAGACCTGTTTCAAAATAAATAATAAAAAAATAGGGCTGGAGGTGTAGCTCAAAGGTAGAATGCCCCTGGGTTCAATCTCCAGTACCACACAAAAAAAAAAAAAAAAAAAAAGAAAGAAAGAAAAAGATGCTGAGGCTGGCCACAAACCTGTGACTCTCCTGTCTCAGCCTCCCAAGTACTGGGATTGCAAGCATGCACAATTTTTATCACTTAACCTTTCATCTCTATCTCAGGGAATGATGAGCTGGAAAATACTTCTTTCCTTTGATTCGAGATAATGTAATAACTGTAGCAGCATCCAGGTTAGTACCATGTTACTTCTTTTTTTTTTTTTTTTGGCGATACAGGAGATGGAACCTGGGAGCATTCTACCTCCGAGCTACAGCCCAGCCCTATTTTTATTTATTTATTTATTTATTTATTTATTTATTTTTTGGGGGGGATTGAACTCGGGCATTCTATCTCCGAGCTATACCCCCAGCCCTATTTTTTATTCTTTATTTTGAAACAGGGTCTCGCTAAGTTGCGGAATGCCTCACTAAGTAGCTGAGGCTGGCTGCGCACCTGGATCCTCCGGTCTCAGCCTCCCAAATGCTGGAATTACAAGCATGCGCCACTACGCCCGGCTCTTATTTTTTTATTTTTTATTTTGAAACAGGGTCTCACTAAGTTGCGGAGGGCCTCACTAAGCAGCTGAGCCTGGTCATGAATCCAGATCCTCCAGTTTCAGCCTCCCAAATGCTGGGATTACAAGCGTGTACCACCATGCCTGGCTAGTACAAAGTCACTTCTTTTTTTTTTCTTGCAGTACTGGGGATTGAACTCGGGGCATTCTACCTCCGAGCTATACCCCCAGCCGTATTTTTTTTTATTCTTTATTTTGAAACACGGTCTCACTAAGTTGCGGAGTGCCTCACTAAGTAGCTAAGGCTGGCCGTGAACCTGGATCCTCCAGTCTCAGCCTCCCAAATGCAGGGATTACAAGCATGGGCTACCACGCCTGGCTCCAAGTTACTTCTGAATGGAATTCTTCCAAGTAATGAAGTGTATCTGCCTTATTTCTTTCTTTGTTTTTTTTTTTTTTTTTTTTTTTTTTTTTTTTTTGGTACTGGGGATTGAACTCAGAGGCATTCTACCTCCGAGCTATGCCCCCAGCCCTATTTTTTATTCTTTATTTTGAAACCAAGTCTCACTAAGTTTCAGAGTGCCTCACTAGGTAGCTGAGGCTGGCCGCGAACCCAGATCCTCCGGTCTCAGCCTCCTGAATGCTGGGTTTACAAGCGTGCACCACCACACCCGGTCTATTTTTTATTCTTTATTTTGAAACAGGGTCTCACTAAGTTGTGGAGAGCCTCACTAAGTAGTTGATACTGGCTATGAACCCACAATCCCCCTCTCTCAATTTCCCAAGTACTGGGATTACAAGTGTGCTCACCATGCCCAACTGTCTTATTTCTTTACACCAACCTTTCCTATTTATCTCAGGGTACAGGGTAGGTGGACTCAAATACCTCTCTGCTGTTTGTAAAGTATGTGATTATAGTCTGGTTTAGTATAGTACCATATTTCTAGTGTACAATCCATTATTATTTTTTCTCTACCTATATTCAAATCTAGAATTTCAAACTCTAATTGAAATGTAAAATGTTTATCTTTTTTTATTTTTGTGATGCTGGGGATTGAATCCAGGGGCAATCTACCTTCAAGCTACACCCTCAGTAGGTACTCCTTCCTTCTTTCCTTCCTTCCTTCCTTTATTGTATGGTCCTGGGGTAGAACCCTGGGGCTTTCTACATCTGGGCTGTACTCCTAGCCTTATTTATTTTTATTTGGAAGCAGGGTCTCACTAATTTGCTGAGGCTGACTTTGAACCTAAGATCCTCTTGTCTTAGCCTCCCAAGTACCGGGATTACAAGTGTACTCCACCATGCATGACTGTATTTTTTGTTTTTTGTTTGTTTTAATTTTTATTTTATTTCTCTCTCTTTTCTTTTCTTCTTTTTTTTTTTTTCAGTACTGGGTATTGAACTCAGGGGCATTCTACCTCCAAGCTACACCCCCAGCCCTATTTTTTATTCTTTATTTTGAATCAGGGTCTCATTAAGTTGCAGAGGGCTTCACTAAGTAGCTGAAGCTTGTCATGAACCTGCGATCCTCCTGTTTCAGCCTCCCAAGTGCTGGGATTACAAGGATGTGCCACCATGTCCGTCTATTTTTTGTTTTTAAAACAGGGTCTTGCTAGGTTGCTGAGAGTTCTGCTTTGTTGCCAAGGCTGGCTTCAAACTTGTAATCCTGTCTTGGCCTCCCAAGTACTGGAATTACAGGCATGCACTACCAAGCCCAGCATACGTTTAAATGACCTTTCTTAAAATTTCAAAAGTTAGCCAGGCACGGTGGCGCATGCCTGTAATCTCAGTACTTGGGAGGCTAAGACAAGGGGGATTGTAGGTTTGAGGACCGTCTCAGCAAGTAGTGACACTCTCATCAACCTAGTGAGAACCTGTTTCCAAATATGAAATAAAATCAGACTGGGGGTGTAGCTCAAAGGTAGAATGCTTCTGGGTTCAATCCGTAGTACCGCAAAAAAAAAAAAAAAGTTAAGTAAAAATATGACTAATCTCATGATAGCCTGTGCTTTTTGGTTTTTTTTTTGGTACTGGGAATCAAACTGGGCATTCATTCTACCTAGAACCACACCTCCAGCCCTTTTTAATTGTGAAACGGGATCTTGCAAAGTTGCTGAGGCTGGCCTCCAACCTGTGATCCTCCTATCTCAGCCTCCCATGTACTGGGATTTCAGGTGTGCACCACTATGCCTAATTCCTATGCTCTTTTCATTAAAGTAAATAGGATATGTTTTTGTGGATCTCTGTGGTTTGGAGAACTTTAAATAAAAATGAAATTGTACTTATCTGAGTATAAGAATGTATTTTAATTGTGAGCCCTTCTAAGCACACTTATCATCCTTAACTTCTTAGTAGCAGGTCAGTTTTTGAAATGCTGAGCCACCATTGAATCTTTCAGCACTCAAGTGCTTTGTGTCGTTAATTTTTATTTTATTTTGAGATACTCTCACTGTGTTGCCCAGGCTGGCCCTTAACTCTTGGGCTCAAGCAGTCCCCCTTCTTCAACCTCCATAATAGTTGGGACTATAGGCTTGTGCTACTAGGCCTGACTGAGTTCTTTATTTTTAATTTGTCTTGGTTTGTGTGTGTGATTTTTTTTTTTAATAGCTTTCTTTTTGTTTTTGGTGCCAGGGGTTGAACCCAGGGCCTTGTACATGTCGACCATAGTCTACCACTGAACTACATCTCTAGCCCCTAAGAGTTCTATCTTAATTTGTCTCAGCATTCTATTCAGGACCATACAATATGTCCACCAGTGACTACATTATACATCAGTCTGATCACACTCAGATCTTTTCTCTTAATTACCCATGTATTTATAAGGGACTTGCTTCACTAACTTCCCACCTACCAGGGGCTCGTTCCCTGCTTTAGTACTCACTTGCCTGGGTCTCATCCCAGCTCGTTCTAGTTGATTTTGTTTCTTCTCCACAGACTCAAAATGATGGGTAAGAAACATGGCATTATCTGTTGTTGGTGATTTTCTTAACAACAGCTGGGATGGGTTCCTGTAGGCTTTGCCTCCTCAAGGCCCGAGGGACTTACCACCTGTTATTGCTTCTCAGTTTCCCACTGCCTTTGACGGGTTGGTGTTTTTTTGTTTTTGTTTTTTGGTACTGGGATTGAACCCAGAGGTATCCTACCTTAGAGCTATACCCCCAGCCCAATTTTATTTCATATTTGGATATAGTGTCTGGCTAGGTTGACAAGAGTCTCACATGAGATACTTGCTGAGGCTGTCCTTGAACCTGCATCCTTCCGTCTCAGCTTCCCAAGTACTGGAATTACAAGCATGAGACATCATGCCTGGCCTAGGTTGGTGGTTTTTAAGCCCTTCCCACACCGCCATTTTCATTGCCAAAGTGTCTTTTACCCTTGTTCTGCCTGGTTGTTCAGTAGCAACTCTACTACTGGTTGTTTAGGTGTGGCCTGTCTGAGTTTTGCAAGAACAGAAATTCCATTTAGTAAGTATAGAGATAATCAGGCTCTAGGGGACTGATTCTCACTAACCAAATTCTCTAGAGACTGATTTGGAAGTCCATATGCAAAGTTATTAATTTACAGTGGGAGATATACCTATACAGAGGTCTGCATGAAAGCTGGCTTCTGGTCTACTCAAGAGACCAAATTACAGATAAAGATCCTTAGTGTGCATAGATTTAGTCAAGGGCTAAAAGGATATTTACAGAAAGCAGCCCTAGTTTAGTGATCCTCCACTTTCCTAATATGTTCTGGCTTCCTTCCCTTTTTTCTCCCTTTACTGTTTTTAATATTGTCATTCATTGAAACCCCATAAAGAGAAAAGAAAGCCTGCTCATCATTCAAGCTTATCCATTTTAGGAGCTGTAGCCTCTATAAAGCCTTTCTGAATTCCCAGCATGTTTTTATTCTTTGCTTCTTTAGCACTCTTTTGGAATTTTATTTTATATATATATATATATATATACATATATATATATATATGTATATATATATATATATGTATATATATATATATACATACATACACACACACATATGTATGTATATATATATATTTTTTTTATTTTTTATATTTTTTTGGTGGTACTAGGGATGGAACCCAGGGACATTCTATCTCTGGGCTATACCCTCAGATCTACTAAGTTGCAGGGGGCCTAACTAAGTTGCTGAGGTTGGCATCAAACCTATGATCCTCCTGTCTCAGCCTCCCAAGTACTGGGATCACAAGCATGTGCCACCACGCCCGGCTTATAGTTTTTTTTTTGGTTAAAGGTATATAACAATATAAATAGCTTGCTTATCTTCTCTGCTAGATTTTAAGTTCCTGGAAGTCAGAAAACACATGTATTTTTCCATTATTGTTTTATAAGGCCTTCCCTGATCATACTATCTTTTAAAAAAAGCTAAATATTTAGAAACCCATATTAGTTTTACATTTATTTCCGATTTACTATGGAATTTTTACTCTGTTGTCCCGTGCTATAAAGTATTTATAAATTATCCTTAAGTTTTCTTCTAACAGGGACTCAGCAACTTTGTCTTGTGTGTGTGTGTGTGTGTGTGTGTGTGTGTGTGTGTGTGTGTGTGTGGTACTGGGAATTGAACCCAGGGGCATTCTACCTCCAAGCTACACCTCCAGTCCTATTTTTTATTTTTTTATTCTTTATTTTGAAACGGTCTCACTAAGTTGTGGAGGGCCTCACTAAGTAACTTTGTCTTGATATAGAATCATATTTAGGATCATATTTAGGACCCCAATCCAAGGTTTATTGTCTCTTGGTTTTTATAAATTATGCTAGGTTATTTTCTTAGATTAGAAGCATTTGATGTTTTCTTTTTCTGATTCTAAAATATTATAATAACATGCCTATTATACAAAATGTAAAAACCATTTTAACAACATTAAGAAAAAAGAAGAAAAACTAGATCCTGTGGTCTTACAACCTATTTGGAACTACTTTTTTTTTTTTGGTGGTGGTGGTACTGGGGATTTAATCCCTCTAAACTATACTCCCAGCCCTATTTAAAAAAATTTGGGTGTGTGTGTGTGTATGTGTGTGGCTCTAGGGAATTGAACCCAGGGGCATTCTACCTCCAAGCTACACCCCCAGCTCTATTTAAAAATTTTTTTTAAAATTTTGAAACAGGCTCTCACTAAGTTGTGGAAGGCCTCACTAAATTGCTGAAGCGGGCTGGTAACCTGAGATCTTCCTATCTCAGCCTTCCAAGTATTGGGATTACAACCATGTGCCACCATGCCCAGCTCTCTGTTTTTAAATTTTTTATTATTTTTATTGGTGCATTGTAATCATACATCATGATCAAGTTCACAGTGATAGACACATACTTGCACATGGCAGTTGGAGAAACAGTCTAAGTTGCAAAGGGCCTTGCTAAGTTACTGAGGTTGGCCAAAAACCTTCCATCCTATCTCAGCCTCCCAAGTACTAAGATTACAGGTGTGTACCACCAAGCCCGGCAGCAACTACACATTATATTTTGATATATGGCTTAATCTTGTTACCACAATCCTTGGACAAAGGCCCCATCCCAGCTAGTCCCAACCGAGTACAGTGTGCCACCCATCCCAATCTGCCAATCAAAGAGATGAGCTTTGGTGAAGGGAATCTGCCAAAAAGACAAACAGTGGTAAATGGCAGGCAAGAAAAAAGCACTGTGGCCTTGCTGGGAAGACCAGATATAGGAGTACAGTGACCAAAGATCTGTCTTAAAGAGACTGACAATGACTGACAAAAACCCCGGGGTTTCAAAGAAAAGGGAAACAAAGGCAAGAGGAGTTTGTATTGCTAGGGTAGGAGGTTATAGCTGGTAGAGTAGGCTATTCTGTTCAGACCATGGTCTGGTGAGTCATTATCTCAGGCTAGTTTTGTGAAGCTCTGGGAAGGTCATCATTTGCTTGAGGGGGTGATTTAGTTCCCATCATGAGATGATTGTTACTCCTGAGGGGAATGAGGAGCAATCTCTTCAAGGGGTAATCTGTTCTGCAAAGCTTGCAGTTGCTTGGGGGTAATTTTGGTCCCTTGTCATAAATATGTTTATCAACCAGCCTTAGGTGTGGTGGCACATACCTGTGATTCCAGTACTTGGGAGGCTGAGACAGGAGGATCACAAATATGTTGCCAGCTTCAGCAACTTAGTGAGACCCTCTCTCAAAAAATAAAATACAAAGCCGGGCATGGTGGCGCACGCTTGTAATCCCTGGGAAGGCTGAGATCGGAAGATCTGGGTTTCCGGCTAGCCTCAGCTACCTAGTGAGGCACTCGACTCAGTTTCAAAATAAAGAATAAAAAATAGGGCTGGGGGTGTAGCTCGGAGGTAGAATGCCCCTGAGTTCAATCCCCAGTACCGCAAAAAGAAAAAAAAAAAAAATACAACCGGGTGTGGTGGCACGCTTGTAATCCCAGTACTTGGGAGGCTGAGACCGGAGGATCCGGGTTCGAGGCCAGCCTCAGCTACCTAGTGAGGCCTTCTGCAACTTAGTGAGACCCTGTTTCAAAATAAAGAATAAAAAATAGGGCTGGGGATATAGCTCAGAGGTAGAATGCCTCCGAGTTCAATCCCCAGTACTGCAAAATAAATAAATAAATAAATAAATTAGAAAATACAAGCCAGGTGTGGTGGCTCATGCTTGTAATCCCAGTACTTGGGAGGCTGAGACAGGAGGATCACGGGTTCTTGGCCAGCCTCAGCTACTTAGTGAGACCCTCCCCAACTTAGTGAGACCCTGTTATTTATTTGGAAATAGGGTCTCACTAGGTTGCTAAGAGCCTCACTAAATTGCTGAGGCTGTCCTCGAACTTACAATCCTCTTGTCTCAGCCTCCCAAGTACTAGGATTAGAAGCGTGTGCCACCATGCCTGGCTCACTTTTAAATTTGAGACAGGGCTTGCTAAATTTCTCAGGATAGCATTCAACTTGCAATCCTCCTGCTTTACCCCCACCCCTACCCCCTCCCCGAGTCATGGGAATTGCTGGGATTATAGGCATGACCCACCATGCCTGGTTGTGATGTGCATTTTTATGAGTGAGATACTTTCTGTATTTAGGGTTATTTCCTAGGATTACTTCCAGGAGTGGTGATATAAACAATATGTATATATTCAAGGTTCTTGATATATTTAGGAAATTTCTCTCTTTTTTTTAAAAAGTCATACCAGTTTATACCCTGACCAATAGAATCAGTTTACTGAAGGAATGAGTGTTTATCAGGAGCTCATGTTCTGTTAGGGGCATTAGCAGCTTTATTTCATGTAATCCCTAGACAATCCTTTGAGGTCCTTATTGTCCCTATTTATAGGCAAGGAAGTAGGCTCAAAGAGGCTAAAGTAACCTACCCAAGTTTACACAGCTAAGCAATGGGAAAGTTGGGGTGAAAATTCAGTTCTTTGTGATTCTACAGTCCCTAAAAGCAATATACAGATTTGAATTTTTATTCATTATTATCGTTACATCCAACTACTTCTCAATTTATTCAGGATGTTATAAAGTAGGGGGACAGCCGAGCGTGGTGGTGCACACTTATAATCCCAGTGCTTGGGAGACTGAGACAGGAGGATCCGGGTTTGAGGCCAGCATCTGCTGCTTAGTCAGGCCCTCCACAATTTAGCGAGACCCTGTTTCAAAATAAAGAATAAAAAATAGGACTGGGGGTGTAACTCGGAGATAGAATGCCCCTGGGTTCAATCCCCAGTACCATAAAAAAAAGGAAAGGAAAAAAAAGTTAGAAATCCTGGAAATTAACCTTCCATTTCCTTTATGCTCTTATATTCATCACTATATCCTGTTTGTTTGTTTGTCACTAATTTGCGGAGGGCCTCACTAAGCAGTTGAGGCTGGCCGCGAACCCAGATCCTCCAGTCTCAGCCTCCCAAATGCTGGGATTACAAGCATGCGCCACCACGCCCGGCTCTTTTATTCACTTCTTAACTGGCTTATTATTACTTTTTTTTTTTTTTCTTTTCGGTACTGGGGATTGAACCCAGGGACATTTTATCTCTGGCCATGAACCTGAATCCTCTGGTCTCAGCATCCCAAATACTGGGATTACAGGCCTGTGCCACCACACCCGGATGTTATTTTTTTATCTGTACAATTTCTCAAATATACTTTCCTTCATATTATTGTGTTGGTTTAGGCTTTTATTCACTTCTTTTTTTTTTTTTTTTGCGGTACTGGGGATGGAACCCAGGGGCATTCTATCTCTGAGTTATACCCCCAGCCCTATTTTGTATTCTTTATTTTGAAACAGGGTCTCACTAAGTTGCGGAGGGCCTCACTAAGCAGCTGAGGCTGGCCGAGAACCCAGATCCTCCGGTCTCAGCCTCCCAAATGCTGGGATTACAAGCGTGCGCCACCACGCTTGGCTCTATTCACTTCTTAACTGGCTTATTATTACTTTTTTTTTTTTTCCTTTTTGGTACTGGGGATTGAACCCAGCCTTAAGGTTTTTTTTTTTTTTTTTTTTTTTTTGCAGTACTGGAGATTGAACTCAGGGGCATTCTACCTCCGAGCTATATCCCCAGCCCTATTTTTTATTCTTTATTTTGAAACAGGGTCTCACTAAGTTGCAGAGTGCCTCACTAGATAGCTGAGGCTGGCCGTGAACCTGGATTCTCTGGTCTCAGCCTCCCAAATACTGGGATTACAAGTGTGCGCCACCACGCCCAGCTTCCTAGCCTTATTTTTTAGTCCTTATTTTGAAACAGGGTCTCACTAGGTTGTAAAGGGCCCCACTAAGTAGCTGAGGTTGGCCACGAACCTGCAATCCTCCTGTTTCAACCTCCCAAGTTCTGGGATTACAAGCATACGACACCACGTCTGGTTTATTATTACTGTAATTGGCCTCTCTCTGTCCAGTTTCTTCTCTCCATAATTTATCTTCCAGTCTGACCCCAAAATTAATTTTTTTTCTTGTAGTTATTTATTTATTTATTTTGTGGTACTGAGGATTGAACTCAGGAGCATTCTACTTCTGAGCTCCCTCCCCCAGCCCGATTTTTTTATTCTTTATCTTGAAACGGGGTCTCATTAAGTTGCAGAGGGCCTCACTAAATTCCTGAGGCTGGCTTCGAACCTGCGATCCTCCTGTTTTAGCCTCCCAAGTACTGGGATTACAAGCAAGCGCCACCATGCCCAGATTTTCTTGTAGTTCTTATAGTACAACCCCAGCTGTGGCTTCTTTTTTTTTGCAGTACTGAGGATGGAACCCAGGAGCATTCTACCTCTGAGCTACACCACAGCCCTAATTTTTATTCTTTATTTTGAAGCAGGGTCTCACTAAGTTGTGGAGGGCCTCACTAAGTAGCTGAGGCCGGCCGGGAACCCAGATCCTGCGGTCTCAGCCTCCCAAGTACTGGGATTACAAGGGTGCGCCACCACTCCTGACTAACCTCAGCCTTTTCTATTTCTTGTTTCTTTTTGTGGTACTGGGGATTGACTCAGGAACATTCTACCTTTGAGCTACATCTCCAGATCCATTTTACCTTTTTTTTTTTTTTTTTTGAAACAGGGTCTCACTAAGTTGCGGAGGGCCTCAACTAAGTTGCTGAGCCTGGCTGGGAGTCACTGATCCTCATGTCAGCCACCCAAGTACTGGGATTACACCACCTTGCCTGGCTTCTATTTCTTTTTCTGTTTTTTGTTTTGTTTTGTTGCAGTACTGGGTATTGAACCCAGAGACATTCTACCTCTGAGCCACACCCTCAACCCTATTTTTTATTCTTTATTTTGAAGCAGGGATTCACTAAATTGTGGAGGGCCTCACTATGTAGCTCAGGTTGGCCGCAAACCCATGATCCTCCTATTCATACTCCCAAATACTGGGATTACAAGTTTGTGCCACTACGCCTGTCTCTATTTCTTGTTTTGAAACAAGGTCTTGCTAAAATACTGAGGCTGTCCTTGAACCTGCAGTCCACCTCTCTCAGCTTTCTTGGTGCTGGGATTGAACCCAGGGATATTCTGTTTCTGAGCTACACCTCTAGCCCTATTTTCAATTTTTTATTTTGAAACAGTCTCTCACTATGTTGCAGAGGCCCTTGCTAAATTGCTAAGACTGGCCAGGTGAAATGGTAACATGCCTATAATCCCTGTACTTGGGAAGCTGAGACAGGAGATCAGAGGTTGGAGGACAGCTTCAGCAAGTAGTGAGACCCTGTTTCCAAATATGAAGTAAAATCAGACTAAGGATATTACTCAAAGGTAGAATGCTTCTGGGTTTAATTCCCAGTACCACACACACAAAAAAAAAATTGCTAAAGCTGGCCGAGAATCTGGGATCCTCTTTTTCTTAGCCTCCCAAGTACTAGGATTACAGGTGTGGGCCACCAGTTTGGACTAATTCTTAAGAAAAAAAAAAAGTTAAGCATGGTGGTGCATATCTGTAATCCCAGACTGAGATAGGAGGATCATAGGTTGGGCCAACCTCAGCAATTTAGGGAGCTGCTGTTTCAAAATGAAAAATAAAAAAGGGCTGAGGGTATGGTTTGGAGGTAGACTGCCCCTGCTTTCAATTCCCAGTACCACAAAAACCAAAATCAAACAAAATTAAAAAATTCCATAAATCACTATGATGGGGTACTCCGGTAATCACAGAAACTCTGGAGGCTGAGGCAGGAAGATCACAAATTTGAAGTCAGCAATGTAGAGAAATCCTGTCTTAAAAAAAAAAGAGCCGGGCATGGTGGCGCACGCTTGTAATCCCAGCATTTGGGAGGCTGAGACCGGAGGATCTGGGTTCGTAGCCAGCCTCAGCTACTTAGTGAGGCCCTCCACAACTTAGTGAGACCCTGTTTCAAAATAAAGAATACAAAATAGGGCTGGGGGTATAGCTCAGAGGTAGAATGCCCCTGAGTTCAATCCCCAGTACCGAAAAAAAAAAAAAATAGAGCTGAGAGTGTAGCTCAGTGGTAGAATGACCCTGGGTTCAATCCCTAATACTACAAAAAGAAAAACAAAAAAATTCCTTCTAATGTTATTTCATGGTATAAATTGTGTTTGCTTATTCATTTACCTAATTATAAAATGATTTGAAGCTGGGCATGGTGGCGCTCACCTATAATCCCAGTATTTAGGAGGCTCAGACAAATGGATCACAGGTTCAAGGACAGCCTCAGCAATTTGGCAAGACCCTTAGCAATTTTTTGAGATCCTGTTTCAAAAATAAAAAGGCCTAGGGGGTTAGATTGGAGATAAAATGCCCCTGGATAGTCTCCAGTACCCCCCCCCCCCAAAAAAAAAGGCTTTGTAATTTTTTTTTTTTTTGCGGTACTGGGGATTGAACTCAGGGGCATTCTATCTCTGAGCTACACCCCAGCCCTATTTTTTATTCTTTATTTTGAAACCGAGTCTCACTAAGTTGCGGAGTGCTTCACTAGGTAGCTGAGGCTGGCCTCGAACCCAGATCCTCCGGTCTCAGCCTCCCGAATGCTGGGATTACAAGCTTACGCCACCACGCCCGGCGCTTTGTAATTTAAAAAAAAATTTTTTTTTTTTGTTACAGGAGATTGAACCCAGGGGCATTGTACCTCTGAGCTACACCTCCAGTTCTATTTTTCATTCTTTATTTATTTATTTATTTATTGTTTTATTTTTTGCATACTAGAGATTGAACACAGGGACATTCTACCTCCAAGCTACACCCCCAGTCCTATTTTTTTTTTTTTATTCTTTATTTTGAAACAGTGTCTAACTAAGTTGTGGAGGGCCTCACTAAGTAGCTGAGGCTGGCCGCAAACCTGGATCCTCCAGTCTCAGCCTCCCAGGTACTGGGATTATGTGCGCCATCAAGCCCGGCTTATTATTTATTTTGAAACAGGGTCTCACTAAGTTGCGGAGAGCCTCACTAAGTAGCTGAGCCTGGCTGCTGCTGCCATTAACTTTTTTTTTTTTTTTTTTTTACTTTATGTCCTTTCTTGCTGTCCTATGGCCTGGCCAACTACCACGTTGAGAGTTTGTGTTTTGTATAACATGATTTGAAATGGTACTTTACCTTGTGTGTTCCAAGTCCTACCATTTCTCTAACTGGAAAATGCCAGAAGTAAGACCCTCCCAAGTACTGGAATTGTGTGCTTGGCTGTTTCCCTAACTTTTTTTTTTTTTTTTTTTTCTGGTGGTACCAGAGGTGGAAACTAGGGGTCTTCTACCTCCAGGCTATACTCCCCAGCCCTATTTTATTTTTTTTATTTTTTATTTTATTTTATTTTTTTTGTGGTACTAGGGATTGAACTCGGGGGCATTCTACCTCCAAGCTACACTCGCAGCCCCATTTTTTATTTTTTATTTTGAAACAAGGTCTCCCTAAGTTGCGGAGTGCCTCACTAGGTAACTGAGGCTGGCCGCGAACCTGGATCCGCCAGTCTCAGCCTCCCAAATGCTGAGATTACAAGCCTGCGCCACCACGCCCATCCCTATCTTATTTTTTATTTGGAAACAGGGTCTCACTAAATTGCTGAGAGTCTCACTATGTTGCTGAGGCTAACTTTGAAGCTACAATTCTCTTGTCTTAGCCTCTTAAGTACTGGGATTATAGGCGTGGGCCACCATGCCTGGCTCCCTCCTAACTTTAAAACTGTCAGTGGCTATTCCAAGCCCTCAAACCCTGTAACAGCAACATATACTCAGATGCTTCCAGGGATGAGGTTTGTGAGAAGGAGCAGGGTGACAGACCAAAGGGTATAGTGGGGATTGTCAGCTGCTAGGGAGTGTAGATACTGCCTAAAGATATTTAAATGCACTTTTGTGTGTGTGTGGGGGGGTGTGGTGGAGGGGTACTAAGGATTGAACCCAGGGGCATTCTACCTTCGGGCTACACTACCCCAGCCCTATTTTATTTTTATTTTGAAACAGGGTCTTGCTAGGGTGATGAGAGACTCACTACTTGCTGAGGTTGTCTTTGAACCTGTGATCCTCCTGTCTCAGCCTCCCAAGTACTGGGATTACAAGCATGCGCCACTACACCTGGCATAAATGCACTTTAAAACAGACAGAAAAACACTCTACTGGCCAAGCAAGACATCCCTTAACATGTGATGCAGAACCCTTTACAGCATATTTACTGGCTGCTTCCCCTTCCTTCCAGAACTCAAGCATCTTCTTTTTTTCTCTTTGTAGCTACTAGAAAGTCTTCTCTCCTCTGCCAGGAGACTGTAGCTTTTCCTTTAAGACCTGCTTTTATAGTACTGCCTCTCTGTGAAACCCTTTCCCAAGATAGATGCTTTGTCTAGCCTAACATACCATGTTCAGACTTTATTACATAGCTCTAAGAATTTTTATGCCTCTTTGCTCATCTGGAGTGTGAGTCCCTCTTGGTGTACAGCCTTATTTACCTTGATATTCTTGGGCCTGGTAAGTGCTACACATGTGAGAAGAATTCAATTTTTGTTGAGTGAGTGAATAAATGATTAGCCTTATTAGTTATATAAGAATGACCTTGAGGAGAGCCAGAATCCGAACTGATGATCACATGACAAAGTCCTATATTGTTTAGATTACTACCGGCAGATTTTATTAAAATTTAGGTAATTTATGTAAATCATATATAGACCTTAAAGGGAAATTCAAGCAAGGCATGGTGGCACACATCTGTAATCCTTGTACTTGGGAGGCTAAGACTCTAGGATCACAAATTTGAGGCCAGCCTCAGCAATTTAGCGAGGTCCTTCAGCAACCTAATAAGACCCTGTTTCAAAATAAATTAAATATGGCTGGGGGTGTAACTCAAAGGTAGAATGCTTCTGAGTGCAACCTCCAGTACCAAAAAAAAAGGGAAGGGAGATTTCAAAAGGAAAGTGAGAGTTTGAATACTAACTCACTTTAACTAATGAAATACTTTATATCTCAAACTGTTTTGGTCCTGTTCTATTATCCACCTCTGTTGGTCATCCTTAACTCAGTCCATCTGCTGCCATTAACTTTTTTTTTTTTTTTTACTTTATGTCCTTTCTTGCTGTCCTATGGCCTGGCCAACTACCATGTTGAGAGTTTGTGTTTTGTATAACATGATTTGAAATGGTACTTTACCTTGTGTGTTCCAAGTCCTACCATTTCTCTAACTGGAAAATGCCAGAAGTAAGACCTATTGTGTGAATAATGTATTACATAGATCTACTTCCATATTGTTCCCAAAACAAATTCTTGTCCTGGTGTTTTCAGATGTGTGATGGCAGGATTCGTGTGTGTGTGTGTGTGTGTGTGTGTGTGTGTGTGTGTGTATGTGTGTATGTGTGTTTTGTTTTGGGGATTGAGCCCTGGGCATTCTATCTCCAAGCTACATCCCTAGCCCCATTTTTAAAATTTTTTATTTGGAAATAGGGTCTCTAGCTGGCCTCAAACCTGGGTTCCATCTGTCTCAGCCTCCCAAGTACTGGTATTACAGGTGTGTGCCACCACGCCCAGCTATATGATAGGATTCTTGTGTTACTTTTTTTTTTTTTTTTTTTTGGTGGTACTGGTGATTGAACCCAGGGGCAGTCTACCTCTGAGCTATACCCTCAGCCGTATTTTTTTTATTTTTATTTTGAAACAAGGTCTCGCTAGGTTGATGAGAATCTGTTTACATGTTGAGCCTGTCCTCAAACCTATGATCCTTTTGTCTCAGCCTCCCAAGTACTAAGATTAAAAACATGCGCCACCACACCTGACTTTGTGTTAGCAAGTTCTTAACATACAAAGAATAAAAACAATTACAGCTTTAGCATCTTATTTTAGTGTTCTTGTATTTGTATGTTGGTGTGACTTAGAATTTTATGACTCTATCTGGGTGTGGGGGTGCATGCTTATAATCCCAGTACTTGGGAGCTTGAGACAAAAGGATCAGAAGTTCACAGCCAGCCTCAGATACTTAGTGAGGCCCTCTGCAAATTACTGAGACCCTGTTTCAAAATGAAGAATAAAAAATAAGACTGGAGATGTAGCTTGGAGGTAGAATGTCTGTGGGTTATATAGCCAGTACTGGGGTGGGGTTGGGGAAGCAGAAAGACTGGGTAGCTGGGTGTGTAGCTCCAAGGTTGACTGCCCCTTGGGTCAATCCCCAGGGCAGGGGGAAAAATTATGACTCCTATGTTGATTTTTTTTTTTTCCTTGCTAAATTGCTGAAGCTGGCCTCAGACTGGAGATCCTCCTCCTGTCTCAGCTTCCCAAGTACTGGGATTATAAGCATGCTCCATGGTACCTGACTCTAGCCCTTTTATTTTTTAATTTGAAACGGGCTAAGTTGCCCAGGCTAGTCTTGAATTTGAAATCTTCCTGCCTCAGCCTCCTGAGTATCTAGGATTACAGACATGTACCACTGTGCCCAACGCATAATTTCAGTTTTTATCACAGTATTCAGTGTCTTTCATATCAACCCTTTGTAGCTTCATTTCCTATGGCTTCTCCACAATGTGCCATCCTATAACTTGCTGGCCATCCTATAACTTGACTGGGGCTTTTGTTGACCTTAGCCCCTACCAGTCTCTCTGCACACCTGAAGTGAGATCGCATGCCTCTGAATAGCTACCATACTGTTTATCATATGGCACATTATTGCCCAAATAGTGCTTTACACTTGACTAAAGTACATTTGAATCTATTACTTTATTTTTCACAACCAGTCTGTGAGGTAAGAGAGACAAGTGTGTCTGATTACAAGCCAGGAAAGATTTGAGGAAGAAACAGAATTGCCCAAGTTTTGCAATTAATTGAGAACAGAACTAAGACATAATCTAAGTCTCTTCGATCATAAGCCCCAAGCTTTATACATTATGCTGCTACTGCCTTTCTGGGCACCTGATTCTATATTTATTTATTTATTTATTTATTTATTTATTTATTTATTTATTTATTTTGCGGTACTGGGGATTGAACTCAGGTGCATTCTACCTCCGAGCTATACCCCCAGCCCTATTTTTTTTTTTTTTTTTGCGGTACTGGGGATTGAACTCAGGGGCATTCTACCTCCACGCCACACCCCCAGCCCTATTTTTTATTCTTTATTTTGAAACCGAGTCTCACTAAGTTGCGGAGTGCCTCACTAGGTAGCTGAGGCTGGCCGCGAACCCGGATCCTCCGGTCTCAGCCTCCCGAATGCTGGGATTACAAGCGTGCGCCACCACGCCCGGCCCCAGCCCAATTTTTTATTCTTTATTTATTTATTTATTTTTTTTGTGGTACTGGGGATTGAACTCAGGGGCATTCTACCTCCGAGCTACACCCCCAGCCCTATTTTTTATTCTTTATTTTGAAACCGAGTCTCACTAAGTTGCGGAGTGCCTCACTAAGTAGCTGAGGCTGGCCGCGAACCC
>PVLC010012839.1:0-33646 GCA_004027655.1 Graphiurus murinus
AAAAAAAAAAAAAAAAAAAAAAAAAAAAAAAAAAAAAAAAAAAAAAAAAAAAAAAAAAAAAAAAAAAAAAAAAAAAAAAAAAAAAAAAAAAAAAAAAAAAAAAAAAAAAAAAAAAAAAAAAAAAAACAGAAAAATTTGAGCTCAGGAGTTCAAGGACAGACTGAGCAACATAGCAAGACCCTCTCTCAGATCCAGGTTTGTGGTGTATGCCTGTAATTCCAGTGCTTGGGAGGATGAGATGGAAGGATTGCAAGTTGTTAGTCAGCCTCAGGAACTTAGTGAGGCCTTCTAAAACTTAGTGAGACCCTGTTTCAAAATAAAATAGGGCTGGATATATAGCTGTGATGTAGAATGCCTTTGTGTTCCATCCCCAATACCGTGCACCTGTGCCTGTACGCACACACACACACACACACACACACACACACACACACACGAGACTATGCCTCAAAACACAACCAAAAATAAAACAAAAGAACCTCACAAACTCCAAAATCCTATTTATCCTAATAATTTATGTTATGGTAGGGAACAAGGTTAAATGCTAAATTCAACCAGTCTCTACATATTCTAAATATTCTATAACAGAGATTAGGGAGGCCTTTCTTATACAAGTGCTAAAGTCTTCAGTCCAGGGATCTGAGGGAGTTCTATTCAATTCCAGAGGGAGGAAGTTCACTCCATCCTTTCTCTTACTTAATATATTTCATGAGGCATCAATCTGAGAAGGCTGTGAGAAAAAGTTTGCAATGAGAAGATTGGTGGAATATACAAGAGTTGAGATTACTATCAAATTCTGATTGTGTTTTTTCTTTATTCCTCTACTATACCCCACCCTAGAATCAAAGGCACTCCAACCCCATAGATGTGCACAAGAAGAGAACAAAAAGAGTTCTAATAGATTCCCTCTTTGTTCTAAGGAATCTCTCTGTTCAAGACTCAAAGATTATTGAAAAACTTCTGTAGGGGTATGCTTCCTTCTTCATTTTCTCCTGACCTAGGCCCAGAAAATATTGCTGTGGTTGTGACATGAAATGTGATATCAGCACCTCCTGATAAGCATCAAACTCTGAAGAAAGGGAACACTTCTCTCTTTATAGCTGAGCTGTGGCCATAACAGCAGCTCAAATAGGAACTTGTTTTCCTTCTTGTCCTCCTAGTTAGTTCTATGTCTAGATACATTTGTTAAACACACACACACACACACACACACACACACACACACACACACTGAAACAAAAAATAGAAAGTCTCAGCTCTGGGAAACCCCAAAATACCAGAAATATGGTAGAGTCTTGAATATTTAAGATAAAATTTTCATAAACTCCTAGGTTTTTTTCTTTGGTTCACCTTCAAGCCTCATGTACATAGATCTGACTCTAGACAGTAAAATACGGGGAGCCTAAAATGGCATCTGAGTGAAACACCTTTCCTCAGGGCAGTAGAGCTCTAATCAAAACTGCTGTAAAAGAAGCTTCTTGACAGAAGGAAAAAAAAAAAAAAAAAAAAAAAAAAAAAAAAAAAAAAAAAAAAAAAAAAAAAAAAAAAAAAACAGCAAAAAAGTGAACAAAGAAACGAAACCTGAACAGAACCGAGAAAGCGGACCAGGGAGAATGAAGGAACCTGAGCATGCCAGTGGTGCCCTCCTTGGAATAGCAGCTGCCATTACACCAGCCACCCAGAGCAGGGTCTATTAGGAACAGGGCATCTAACAACCTCCTGTATACCCAGCGACTAGATGTGGAGTAAGTCCACACCCTAATCAGGTGACACATCCTCACACGATCCACAGTGACTGGAATGTCTGGGAAGACCAGCTTAAGCCTGAAACAGTAACACCCCAGCTCACCTCTCCCTCCAGATCCAGAGCAGCACTCAATTGTAAGTTAACTGCACATCTGTGACAAATGACAGACTTGGTCACCTGCTCCTCTAGCAATTGGATAGGAGCAGTAGTGTGGGAGGGACTCAGAGCACACAGGGCCCTGGAAAATGTCCCTCATTCGACTGCACACCTGTACTGGCAAAGATGGAGAGAGAGAGATGCAGACAGGGCCTGTGGAAAGCATGGAGCCTCAGGCTTACACTGGGTCCAGATCCAGTGACACCTGCTGCCTACCTAGACAAAGAGAGGTTCAGGAATAGGCCCTGTGGAGAGCTCAGAGACACAAGCTTACAGTAGGAGAGGCACCAGCAAAACTCTGTGCCTGCACTGATGGAGAGAACAAATAAGAATGCCTGAAACATGCTCAAAAATCTAATATAATGAGTAGACATTTAAAAGCTGAAAATATCCATGCAGATCCAAAAGGACTACAGAGGCCAACTTGGTTCTGTACTTATATACTTGCAGGGTTTTGTTTTTGTTTCTTTTTTATGTATTATTCTGTGTTTGTTTTGTACTGCTTTTTTATTTGTTTGTTTGTTAGGATGGTTGGTTGCTTTAACATTTTCTGCTCAGTTGTCAGCTCTCTTCCTCATCCCTTTTGCAAGTTATCACTATCTCTCCTGTCTATATTCTTTTCCTCAATTTCATAACAATACACCTAAATACTCTACGTTGACTACCAGAATCCCCCCACATATTCACTATCTCTAATCTTTACCACATATCACCTTAACACACTCAAACTCTTATTCCACTAGATCATACCTTCTACTTTACCCTGTTCTTGCATTCATCATGCTGCGGCTTCTCCCCCCTCACCCAACCTTCATCACTGAACACAACCTGCCCTTGTATATACCAGCGACAACTTTAAATACTGCAGAGATTGGATCAGAGAAGTGAACCATCAGAAAGGACTGCCAAACACCAACAATAAACTTACCTCTGCTGATAGAAGGAACAGCTCAAGACATCTCATATTGAAGTCTAAAAACGCAGAGGCCACAAGCTGTCCTACTCACACCTCTGAGATGAATCCCCATAAGAGAAGCAAAAAATGAACCTTAGAAATCAACACCTGAAACCCACCAATGGCATTATAGAGGGCAAAAAAAGCCCTGGAGTAATTGCAACTCAGTACAAGATACTATTCACAGAGAGAAAATAAAAATAAGAAATCTATAAATTGAGATAAAGCTTACAAGAGCAGCAAAGACATAAAATTAAAAACAGGGAAATCATGGGAAGGAAAAATAACAAAGAAACAATGAGCACCACAATCCCACAATAACAGAACTCAATAACACAGAATGGCAGAGATTATCGGAAGAACAATTCACATCTTTAATAGTAGAAATGATACAATATTTCCAAAAACAATGCAGGGAAGGCTGGAAAGAAATAAAAGAACAAATAATCAAAGAATCTGACACCTTGAACACGAATCAAAGAGAAGCCTTGAAGGAAGTGAAAGATATAATAATTGAAGTAAAGGTATCAACACAGTCTATAAAAAGTGGATTAGACCACATGGAAAATATAATATCACTGTTAGAAGATGATCATTCCAAAATTGAATGCATAGTACATAATTTAGAAGAAAAAATGACAATATGAATTGGACATCAATAAAATCTGGGCCAATTTTAAAAGAGCTAACCTAAGAATAATAGGAATAGAAGAGGGATTAGAATTTGAAACTAATGAAATAAACCAACTTTTCAAACAAGTAATATCAGAGAATTTTCCAAACATAGAAAGAGAAATTGATACATAGGTACAGGAAACATATAGAACCCCCTCTAGACAAGACCAAAGAAGAGGTTCACCACACCACATAATAATCAAATTGACTAATGTAGAGGCCAAGGAGAGAATCTTAAGGGCAAGAAAAGTGAAAGGCCAAGTGACATTTAGGGGCAAACCAATTAAAATCACTCCAGACCTCCAAAACCAAGTCATGAAAGTCAGGAAGGAATGAAGCAACATATTCCAAACTCTGAAAATAACTTGCAGCAAATATTCTTCTATCCAGCAAAACTATCTCTCAAAATTGACAGGGAAATAAAAACCTTTCATGAGAATCAGAAACTGAAATGATTTATGTCTTCCAAACCAGCACTAGAGAAAATACTCAAGGAGATTAACCACAAAGAATAGCTAACAAGTAAACATCAAAACCAGAGAAGCAATAATTTCCAGGAAGCAAACAACTAAGCAAAGAAAAACAGACACTACCTCAAACAGAGGTCAAAACTTAAAATGTTAGGAATTAAAAATCATCTTTCAATAATCACACTGAATATAAATGGCCTCAAATCCCCAATAAAAAGGCACAAGGTGGCAAAATGGATTAAAACTCTGAATCTATCTATATGCTGCCTTAAAGAAACATACCTTATGAGCAAAGATTCCCCAAAACTAAAGATGAAGGGCTAGAGTAAGTTAATCCATGCCAATGGAACTTGGAGACAAGGAGAAGTGGCAACTATGATATCAGATAATTTATACTTCAAGCCTAAACTTATCAGAAGAGACATAACAGGTCATGTTTTACTAGTAAAAGGAACAATTCAGCAAGAGGAAATAACAACTGTCAACATTTATGCCCCAAACATAGGTGCAGCCACTTTCATAAAACAAACTCTTCATGAAATAAAGTCATATATAATTCCCAATACAATAATACTGGGAGATTCCAATACTCCTTTCACATCACTAGACTGATCTTATAGACAAAAGGTCATTAAAGATGCCTCAGACCTAAAGAATACCATAAAACAAATGGACCTATTAGACACATACAGAATATTTCACCCAACTACAGCTGAATTCACATTTTTCTCAGCAGTGCATGGAACTGTCTCCAAAATAGACCACATTCTGGGCCACAAAGAGAGCACTGGCAAAATAAAAAAATGTAACATAATTCCCTGCATCTTTTCAGACCACAATGGAATGAAACTAGAAATCAACTCTAAGAAGACCCAGAGTAACCATGTAAACACAAAGAGACCGAACACCATACTGTTGAATGAGGAATGGGTCATAGAAGTAAGGAGAGACATTAAAAAATTCCTAGAAACCAATGAAAACAGAGACATAACATATGAAAACCTCTGGGACACCTTGAAGGCAGTACTCTAAGGAAAATTTATAGCACTGAGTGCCCAAATAAGAACAGAAAATCACCAAATAAATAACCTAATGACACAGCTCAAAGCTCTTAAAAAATAAGAACAGTCTAACCCCAAATATAGTAGAAGACAGGAAATAATTAAAATCAGAACAGAAATTAATGAAGTAGAAAATACAAAAACAATACATAAAATCAATAAAACCAAAAGCTGGTTTCTTGAAAAAGAAACAGGATAGATAAACTATTAGCCAACCTAACCAAAAGAAAGAATCAACCAAAAATCCCAAAATAAGAGATGAAAAAGGTGATATTACCACCAACATTGTGGAAATACAAAGAATCATCAGAAACTACTTTGAAAAACTATATTTCCACAAAATGGAAAATCTAGAAGAAATTGACAAATTTCTAGAAACATATAACCTTCTTAAACTGAGTTAAAGAGATATAGAATACTTAAACCAACCAATAGCAATCAAAGAGATAGAAGCAGAGATAAAGAATTTACCATCAAACAAAAGCCCAGGGCCAGATGGTTTTAAAGTGAATTTTATAAAACCTTTATAGAAGAGCTAATCCCAATACTCCTCAAACCCTTCCGTGAAATAGAAAGAAACAGGACTCTCCCAAACACATTCTATGAAGCTAAAATCACATTAATACCAAAGCTAAATAAAGACAGCTCAGGAAAAGAAAACTATAGGTCTATATTGCTGATGAACTTAGAAGGAAAACTGCTAGACAAAATACTAGCAATGTGCATTCAAAGCCACATCAAGAAAATTATACACCATGACCAAGTCGGGTTCATCCCAGGGATGCAAGACTAGTTCAACATATGGAAAACAATCCAGGTAATTCACCATATAAACAGAATCAAAGACAAAAATCACATGGTCACCTCAATAGATGCTGAAAAAGCATTTGATAAAATCCAACACCCATTCATGCTAAAAGTACTACAGAGAATCGGAATAGAAGGAACATACCTCAACATCATAAAGTCAATATACAATAGGCCCACAGCCAACATCATATTAAATAGGGAAAAACTGCAAGAGTTCCCACTAAAAACAGGAACAAGACAAGGATATCCATTATCACCACTTCTGTTCAATATAGTACTTGAGACTCTAGTCAGAGCAATAAGGCAACAGAAGGAAATCAAAGGTATAAAAATAGAAAAAGAAGAGCAAAAACTATCCCTTTTTGCAGATGATATGATATTATACTTAGAAAACCCAACATAGTCAACACAATACTTGTAGAACTGATCAACAAATTCAGCAAAGTGTCTGGATACAAAATCAATCTTAAAAAATCAGAAGCTTTCCTGTATGCCAACCATAAATTTACTGAAAAATAAATCCAGAAAACAATTCCACTTGCAATAGTATGGGATATGTACACAATAGAATTTTACTCAGCCATAAAGAAGAACAACATCATGTCATTTGCAGGGAAATGGATGGATTTGGAAAACATGCTAAGTGAGATTAGTCAGTCACAAAATCTAAAAAATTGTATGCTTTCCCTAATATATGGAATCTAGGTAGGAAGTGTGACATAAAAGAGACTCTAGATAAAGATGGAGAAATCGTAGATGAGCAAAGAAGTTGACTTAACTGAAGGTGATTGGGAGGGGGGAGGGAAACACCCTAATGCACATGATGTACTTTCACAATTATATCACTATAAACTGAACTTGAGAAGGAGGAAGGGGGAGGAAGTAGGGCAGGAATTGGGGAAGGGTTATATATATGAGAAATGTGTACATATACTCCTCTACCAGCTTGTACCTAATAAAGATGTATGATTACAATGCACCAATAAAAAATGAACAAATAAATAAACAATAAAATATAGTCTCTGAAAACTGTGTTACAATTTAGAAGATCAGATAAGAGTGATCTGGGTTGTTATTTACCACATTAAAGAAATCTGAATAATGTAAAAATTTGAAATCTGAAGTAACATTAAGAATACACACTACAGAAAGTACATTAGAACTTTTATTCTGAATCTAACCTATACATTTCTTATCAGAATAATAACTGACAAGAGAACATTAATTTGGGGATTTAAACAAAATCTCAGTTTCCTAACATAATATCCAAAATATCTTATACATATCCAAAATGTGCATCACACAAAGATCCAAACTGATTCAACTCTCCTGTCCCCTAAGACAGTCCAATATGCCTCAAACAGCTGGGCATGGTGGTGCAGACCTGTAAGCCCAGTGTTATGGAGTCTGAGACAAGTTCAAAACCAGCCTTAGTAATTAGTGAGACCCTCTTTCAAAATAAGAAAATAGGTCTCAAAGTGTAGCTCTGAGGTAGAACACCCCTAGGATCTATCTAGGTATCATTACAACTATTATAAAGGATGTGAAAGCTGCTATAATAAGCATGTTCTGAAGAGTAAAGGTGAACCCTGTTGAAAATGGAAGGTTGATGAAGGAAATAGTTCAAATAATCCTATGTTTATATGTGAAGTTATCAGTATCAATTTTAATATTATGTATGGGGAAGGGGAGGTTGTAGGATGAGGCAGGAGGAACAGAAAACAAATGCTATGTGTGTTCATGTTTCTATCACTCCAAAATTCCCTAGGATGTGTAATTCCAATGTGCCAATATTAAAAAAAAAAGAATGGAAGGAAAATAAACAAATGGGGATTTTATAAATAGTGTTATATTTACAAGAAAAACTCAACAGCAGAATTGAAATAAGAATAAAGAGTCAGACATAAAGCTGGATGTGGTGGTACCTGCCTGAAATCTCAGTTCTTGGGAGGCTGAGACAGAAAGAATGCAGGTTGGAGGATAGCTCATGGTAATCTAGGCAGACACTGTTTAAAAAAAAACAAAAGAGAGAGAGAAGCTGGAGCTGTAGCTCAGTGTTCGAGGGTTCAATATCCAATAACATACACTCAAACACACACAGAGACATAACACACACACACACACACACACACAAGACATAAAAAACTAAATACATTCAATTATTAAAAAATCTTCAGAGGAGCCTAAGACGGCATCTGAGTGATACACCTCTCCTCAGGCGCTGTGAGCTCGAATCAAGTCTTCCATAAAAACAGCTTCTTGACAGAGGAAAAAAAGCGACAAAAAAACAAACAAACAACGAGATTTGAACTACAACTTAAGGGACACCAGAAAGCTGCCCAGGGAGAGACCCCAGAAAGCTCCACTGTGTGGTGGCAGCCCCAAGCCATGGAGCCGCCTTTAAGCCTTTAAGCAGGCCGCCCAGCTGCATACCCAGTGACCAGGTGTGGAGTGGAGTAAGCAACTCCAGAACTTCACATCCTAATCAGGTGATGTAACCCCACACCTTCCACAGTGACCAGAACCCGCGAAACTGATGAGGTAGAATAGAAGGAATAAAATTTAGGCAGAAAAGAGACATTGAGAAGGAAAGGAAAAATATAGTTTTAAAATCTGCAGAGTTCATAATCTAACTCCACCCTATAGGGTGTGTCAGGTCTTAAGCAGAAGTCTCAGTGGGCCCACACCCTTAATCCCCTGGATCCCTGCCCCATCTGAGACTCCTGAGGTCCTGGAGGACAAAGGTTAGACCTCAGCCAGCCATCACCCATCCTTGAAACCTTAGAAAAAGGAGGTCCAGACCTTCATGCCTACCCCTTCTTGGGAGTTCTATATAAGGACTGAAAAGGCTGCAAAGAGCTCTCTTGCTCGCTTGGCCCAGAAGATCTCCACCCACTTATTTTCTCCCTTCAAGTCCCTTACTTTCCTAAATAAATTCCTGCCTTTTGTTCCTGACTGGCACATTTTAAAATTATTTTTATCATGGACGCCAAGAACCCACTAGAGACTCCGTTTTGTCCCATGACATAACGACCAGCGTAAGCCCCCGTGGGACCACCCCAGCTCACATCTTGCACCAGAGCCAGAGCAGCAATCAACTGCACTGCAGAGCCTGAATCAAAACTGCTGCAAACACAGCTTCTTGTCGGAAGGAAAGAAAAGCAAAACAGCAAAAAAAGTAGTGAATAAACCAACAAAAACAGCTGAACAGAACCCACGGAGAACAAAGGAACCAGTGCATGCATGCGAGGCTGTGGCATACACTGCAAACCGGTGGCCGCAAGGAGCAGCATCTATTAGCACAAAGACCCCCAACGACCTCCTGCGCACTTAATGACCAGAAGTGGAGTAAGCGACTATGGAATTCCACACCCCTTACCAGGCGGCATATCCTCGCAGGAGCAACAGTGATCAAGAACAACTGGGACACCCAGATCACCTCTTCCACTGGAACCAGAGCTTCAGAGATCTGTAAGTTAAATTGCACCCTCGGGGCACAATTTATATTTGTATAGGAGCAAGGGCCCCTGTACAAAGCATACACTCAGTCACTTGCCCTTCAAACTATTGGATAGAGCAGAAGTGCTGGAGGGTCTCAGTGCACATAGAGCATAAGGAACCTCCAGGCACCCTGGAAAATGCCCAACATATAGTTTGCACTCCCACCACTAGCAAAGGCAGAGAGAGAGACGCAGACAGGCCCTGTGGTGAGCACAGAGACACAAGCTTGCAGCAGGAGAGACATCAGTGGAACTCCCTGCCTGCACTGATAGAGCAAATAAGACTGTGAGAGACACACTTGAAAATTTAAGGTCTTTACTTACAAACTAGCAGGGATTTTTATTTTGTTTCTTATTGTTGCTATTGTTTTTTTGGTTTTGGGTTTTTTGTTGTTGTTGTTGTTTGTGTGTGTTATGTTTTATTTGTTTTTACTGTTTTCATTTTGTATTGCCTTGATTTATTTATGTTTGTTTGGATGATTGGTTGCTTTGTTTTTTTTTTTTTTTTTTTTTTTTTTTTTTTTTTTTTTTTTTTTTTTTTTTTTTTTTTTTTTTTTTTTTTTTTTTTTTTTTTTTTTTTTTTTTTTTTTTTTTTTTTTTTTTTTTTTTTTTTTTTTTTTTTGCTTAGTTTGTTGAATCTCCTCCTTATTCCTTTTACAAGCTTCCTTCCCTCTTTCCCATCTATATTCTTCTCCTCAACACTTTTTCCCTTCTCTTTTCTTTTTCCTGTCTCATATCAAGACCATTTCATACTACCACACTTAAAACTCTACATTTACTACCAGAATCCCCCGACATATCCACTATCTCCAATCTTTACAAAATATCACCTCAACACACTCAACCTCTTATTCCACTGGACAATACCCTCTACTTTGCCCTATTCTTACATTCATGACTGTGACTTCTCACCCAACCATTACCACTGAACACAACCTGTTCCTGGATATACCAGTGGACACCACTAAACCGCCTCTGCAGAGATTGGATGAGAACACTTGCAAGAGCAGAAAAGATATTAATCTAAGAACAGGGGAACCATGGAAAGGAAAAATAGCAAAGAAAAAGTGAGCCACCACAACCTCTCAATAACAGATGTCACCAATCCAGAATGGCAGAGATTACCAGAAGAACAATTCAGATCTTTAGTACTAGAAACAATACAGGATTTTCAAAAAGAATGTAGGGAGGATTGGAAAGAAATAAAGGAACAAATAAACAAAGAATCTGACGACCTGAAAAGGAAGTGACGAACCAAAAGAAAGTGAAAGATGCAATAACTGAAGTGAAGGCATCAATACAAACTATAAACAGTAGATTAGACCACATGGAAAATGTAATATCACTCTTAGAAGATGACCATTCCAAAAATGAATCCATAATACATAATTTAGGAAAAAAAATTCGACAGTATGAATTGGGCATCGATGAGATCTGGACCAATTTTAAAAGAGCTAACCTAAGAAAAATAGGCATAGAAGAAGGATTAGAAGTTGAAACTTATGGAATAAACAATCTTTTCAAAGAAATAATATCAGAGAATTTTCCAAACATAGAAAGAGAAGTAGACACACAGGAACAGGAAACATATAGAACTCCCTCCAGACAAGACCAAAGAAAAGGTTCACCACACCACATAGTAATCAAGTTGACTAATATAGAGGCTACGGAGAGAATTCTAAAGGCAGAAAAATTAAAAGGCCAAGTGACATTCAGAGGCAAACCAATTAGAATCACTCCAGACCTCCCAAATCAAGTCATGAAAGCCAGGAGGGGCTGGAGTAACATATTCAAACTCTGAAAGAAAATAACTTGCAGCCAAGATTCTCCTACCCAGGAAAACTCTCTCTCAAAATTGACGAGTATATAAAAATCTTCCATGACAAACAGAAACTGAAAATTTATGTCTTCCAAACCGGCACTAGAGAAAATACTCAGTGAGATTAACTACAAAGAAGAACTAACAAGTAAATGTCAGAACCAGAGAAACAATAATTTCCAGGAAGCAAACAACTAAGAAAAGAATAATAAACACTACCAAAAACAGAAGTCAAAACTCAAAATGTTAGGAATTAAAAATCATCTCTCAATAATCACACTGAATATAAATGGTCTCAACTCCCCAATAAAAAGGTAAAAGATGGCAAAATGAATCAAAATCCAGAATCCATCTATATGCTACCTGCAAGAAACACACCTTCCAAGCAAATACTCCCACAAAGTAAAGGTGAAGGGCTGAAGTAAGGTAATCCATACCAATAGAACTCAAAGACAAGCAGGAGTAGTAACCATGCTATCAGATAAATTAGACTTCAAGTCTAAGCTTATCAGAAGAGACAAAGCAGGACATTTTTTACTAGTGAAAGGAACAATCTAGCAAGAGGAAATAACATTTATCAACACCTATTCCCCAAACATAGGTGCAGCCACTTTCATAAAACAAACTCTGTGTGATATAAAGACACATATAGATCCCAATACACTAATACTGGGAGACTTCAATACTCCTTTCACATCACTAGAACGATCTTCTAAACAAAAGGTCAGTAGAGACACCTTAGATCTAAACAATACCATAAACCAAATGGACCTATTAGACACATATAGACTCTTTCACCCAACTACAGCTGAATTCACATTTTTTATCAGCTGCACATGGAACCTTCTCCAAAATAGACCACATTCTGGGCCACAAAGCGAGCACTGGCAAATTCAAAAAATGCAACATAATTCCCTGCATCTTTTCAGAAGACAATGGAGTGAAACTAGAAATCAACTCTAAGAAGACCCAGAGCAACCATGTAAACACATGGAGACTGAACACCACATTGCTAAATGAGGATTGGGTCATAGAAGAAGTAAGGGAAGAAACTAAAAAATTCCTAGAAACTAATGAAAACAGAGATACAACTTATCAAAACCTCTGGGACACTTTGAAGGCAGTACTAAGAGGAAAGTTTATAGCACTCAGTGCCCACATAAGAACAGAAAACCACCAAATAAATAACCTAATGACACAGCTGAAAGCACTTGGAAAAACAAGAACAGTCCAACCCCAAAGCTAGTAGAAGACAGGAAATCCTGAAAATCAGAGCAGAAATTAATGATATGTACAGAAAAAAAAAATACAGAAAATCAACCAAAGCAAAAGCTGGTTTCTTGAAAAAAATAAACAAGATCGCTAAACCATTGGACAACCTAAACAAAAGAAAGAGAGAATCAACCCAAATTACCAAAATAAGAGATGAAAAAGGTGATATTACCACCAACAGTATGGAAATACAGAGGCTAGTCAGAAACTATTTAGAAAAATTATACTCCAACAAAATGGAAAGTCTAGAAGAAATTGACAAATTTCTAGATACATACAACCTCCCTAAATTGAATCAAAAAGATAAAGAAAACTTAAACCAACCAATAGAAATCAAGGAGATAAGAAATAGCAACAGTTTACCATCAAACAAAAGCCTAGGGCCAGATGGTTTTCCAAGTGAATTCTGTAAAACATTTATAGAAAATCTAATCCCAATACTCCTCAAACTATTCCATGAAATAGAAAGAAACGGGTCTCTCCCCCCAAAATTCTATGAAGCCAACATCACATTAATACTGAAGTCAAATAAAGACAGCTCAAGAAAATAAAACTATAGGCCTATATCAATGATTAATTTAAATGCAAAACTGCTAAATAAGATATTAGCAATGTGCATTCAAAACCACATCAAGAAAATTATACACCATGACCAAGTCGGGTTCAGCCCAGGGATGCAAGTTGGTTCAACATATGGAAAACAATCCATGTAATTCACCACATAAACAGAATCAAAGACAAAAATTACATGATCATCTCAAGATCCAACACCCACTCATGATAAAAGCAGTTTAGAGAATTGGAATAGAAAGAACATACCTCAAAATAATAGAAGCAATATACATTAGGTCCACAGCCAACATCCTATTAAATGGAGAAAAACTGCAAGAGTTCCCACTAAAAACAGGAACAAGACAAGGATGTCCATTATCACTTCTTCTGTTCAATATAGTACTTGAGATTCTAGCCAGAGCAATAAGGCAAGAGAAGGAAATCAAAGGGGTAAAAATAGGGAAAGAAGAACTAAAACTATCCCTTTTTGCAAATAACATGATACTATACCTAGAAGACCCAACAAACTCCACCAAAAAACTTATAGAACTGATCAACAAATTCAGCAAAGTGTCTGGATACAAAATCAATCTTAAAAAATCAGAAGCTTTCCTGTATGCCAGCCATAAATCCACTGAAAAAGAAATTCAGAAAACAATTCCACTCAAAATAGCACTCCAAAAAATAAAATACTTAGGGATAAACCTAACCAAGGAGGTAAAAGACCTCTATAAGAAAAACTATAAAAAGTTGAAAATGGAATTTGATGAAGACCTTAGAAGATGGAAAGATCTTCCATGCTTTTGGATAGGCAGAATAAATATCATCAAAATGGCCATCCTCCCAAAAATGATCTACAGGTTCAATGCAATACCCATGAAATTACCAAGGTCACTCCTCACAGACATAGAAAAATCAGTCCTTAAATTCATTTGGAACAACAAAAAGCCCAGGATAGCCAAAGTAGTTCTTAGCAACAAGAACCATGCAGGAGGTTGCCGGGGTCCAGCCCTCAAAGAAGTGGTAGAGCCTGGGGGGTTCCTCATTAGGTGGGGATCGAGACGAGGTTGAGAGCGAGTGAGAGTATGCTTACACACCATGTATGTTAAGACGTATCTGTTTTAATTCATCTCATGAGTGATATTTATGCTCATTACAACAAGGTATACAAAAAAAGGAGTTTTTACAGCCTTGTTTTTCCTGGAGCTAAGTGGGTACATCTTTAACTGGAAAGGCTACTTCCTATAGCGTTTGCTAAGATTAGGGGAGCAGCGGAAAAAATACAAAAGTGTAAATGAATTATTCTTTTAGTAGAGAGCAGGAGAAGCAAAGGAGGAGCAGGGGGTAAAGGTTAAAAGCGAAGAGGACTATTCATTAGATAAATCCTTCCTATTTGCTCAGGCAGCTAAAAGTAGCTAGTTAATAAGTTTTTAAGTGGAAAGTTTAGCAAGCTTTCTTGTCTAAAAGCTTCCTTCTGTCTTACGATAAGAAACCTAAGTTCTCTTGACTCAGGTATTTGTAGAGTTAATGGATACCTCTGAGACAGGCCTAGGCCTTTGTTCTCCTGATGACAGCATCCTGAGCCTCTTAAAAAAACCTTTTTTAAAGTGGAAGCAAAGCCCAAATTTCCAGAATAAAATAATGTAAAGCGAGAAATGTCACATGTCCCTTATTTAGCAGGCTGAGCCTGCTCCAAGCGCAAACTGGTTAAGGTAATGCCGTAGGAGGTATCACAATACCTGACTCCAAACTCTACTACAAAGCCACAGTAATAAAAACAGCTTGGTACTGGCACAAAAACAGACACACAGACCAATGGAGCAGAATAGAAGATTCAGAAACAGACTCACGTGCTTACAGTCAACTGATTTTTGACAAAGGAGCCAAAAATATACACTGGAAAAAAGATAGCCTCTTTAACAAATGGTGTTGGCAAAACTGGCTAACCATATGCAGGAAAATGAAAATAAACCCCACTTCCTCGCCCTGCATAAGAGTCAACTCAAGGTGGATCAAAGACCTGGAAGTTAGGCCAGAGACCTTGCAGCTTCTTGAAGAGGGCATAGGACCAACACTTCAACACATAGGCACAGGTAAAATCTTTCTCATCAAGACCCCCAAAGCACAAGCAACTCAAAGGAAGATCAATACATGAGATTGCATTAAACTGAAGAGCTTCTGCACAGCAGAACCTCAACAGAGAGCCCACAGAGTGGGAGAAAATATTTGTCAGCTACTCTTCTGATAGATGTCTAATATCTAGGATATAGAGAGAACTCAAGAAAATCACAGCTAAGAACACAAATAATCCAATTAAAAAATGGGCAAAGGTCTAAATAGACACTTCACAAAAGAAGAAATGCAAATGGCCAATAAATGTATGAGGAAATGTTCAACATCTTTAGCAATCAGAGAGATGCAAATCAAAACTACCTTGAGATTTCACCTAATTCCAATCAGAATGGCAATCATCAAAAACACAAATAACAACAACTGCTGGTGAGGATGTGGAGAAGTGGGAAACCTAATACATTGTTGGTGGGATTGCAAATTAGAGCAACCGCTTTGGAAAACAGTATGGAGGATCCTCAGACAAATGGGAACGAACCTACCATATGATCCAACAATACCACTTCTGGGTATCTACCCAAAAGAATGGAAACCAAATATCAGACCGATGCATGTGTATCTATGGTTATAGCTGCACAATTCAAAATTGCCAAACTATTGAAACAGCCAAGACGTCCATAGACAGATGAATGGATTACAAAACTATGGGATATGTACACAATGGAATTTTATCCAGCCATAAAGAAGAACAAAATCATGTTCTTTGCAGGGAAATGGATGCAACTGGAAAACATTATGTTAAGTGAGATTAGTTATTCACAAAGAGCTAAAAGCATATGTTCTCCCTGATATGTGGATGCTAGGGAGAATATGGGGCATAAGAGGGTCTCCAGATGAAAAAGGAGAAACCCTTGATGAGCAAAGAAGTTGACTTAACTGAGGGGGATGGACAGAGGGCAGGGAGGGACACCCTAATGCACATGATGTACTTTCACAAATATATCAAAGTTAATTACTAATCTGAACTTGAGAAGGAGGGAGGGCAAGGGAGTGGGGTGGGAATAGGAGAAAGGGTTAAATGATAAATGTGTGCATATATGCCTTTATCAGCTTGTACCTAACAAAGATGTATGATTACAATGCACCAATTATTATAAAAAAATCTTCATATATCAAGAAGCCTATAATTTTTTTTGAAGAAATCAATAAAATTCATAAACATTTTACTACACTATATAAGAAAAAGAAGATGCAATATTTTATAATTAGGAATTAAAAATATAGAATATCCCAATATATCTTCCAGAAATTAAGATTATTTGGGACTACTATAAATACATTTATTCCTATAAGTAACAAACTAATATGAAATGGAAAATTTCATAGAAAGGCAGAAATTACTACAACTGACTCAAGAAGAAATAAAAAATATTAATTCACCTGTAACAAATAAAGAATATGAATTGGTAGATTAAAAATTCCCACAAAAATCAAACCTAGACACTTCACTAAAAATTTCTATCAAATATTTAAAGAAATATCAATGCTATATAAATAATCCTTGAAAAGTAAATGAGAAGACACTTCCAATTTCATTCTATGAGGCCAGTATTACACTGAGCAAACCAGACAAATGAAAGTAGGTTGATATACTAATGAACACATACATAATGAATTTTAATGAAGTATTAGCAAACTGAATTTCAAAACATATACAGTCAACTATATTACATGGTCAAGTAGTTTTATAAAGCAGGCCAACAATTAAAGCAAACATGTTTAAAATAATATTCATGGATACCTAAAAACATGAAAGAATACTTAAGATCCTAGGTCATTATAATTGCAATGAGATGCCAATAGACATTCATTTAAAATAATTAGAGACATAACAAACTGCTTATCCCAAGCATTGTCAATAAGGGGGAGAACATGATACCCTTACACATCATTGGTAGAAATGTAAAGCTGAAAGCCACTTTGGAAAGCAGTTTTGTAGTTTTGTCACTAAGGTTAAATGAAAGACTTACTATAATAATTAGGAATCCACTCTCTCTATTTACCAAAGATAATTGGAATCATGTTTTCATTTAAAGACTCATTTGTGAGTTTTTGTAACCATGTTATTCCGAATAGCTGAAATTGGAACTACTCCACAAGGCTATTAACTGGTGAATGGATAAATAAATACAGACTATGCTATATAATGAAACACTTTTCCACAATAAAAAGGGACCGAATACAATATTTCTAAGGGTGAAAAAATATTATACTAACTGAAAAATGTGAGACAGAAAAGACTATGTGATTTAGGTGTCAGTTTATATGAAATTTCTAGACAAGATAAAACTATAGAGACAAGAAAAAGGCCAGTGGACCTGGCAATGGCATGGGAGCAGCAGTTGCCTGCAACTCGCTTTGAAGGGACTTTCCAGACTAATGAAAATGTACCACAGCCTCTCTCCTGGTGACCATTGTATAACTTCTTTTCATTGAGCCTCACTTAAAATAGATAGAATTTATGTATGCCCATATTTTATGCCTCAATGCTGTAACAAAAACGGGCAAATAATTTAAACAAACATTTCAAAAAATAATATAAATATAGAGAAAACAATCGCATCCAACATAACTAGTCATTAGAATAAAGTAAATTAAAATCTTATTGAGCAACATTTTTAACTGCCAAAATTTGGAAATTAACCAAGATGTTCTTTAGACAATATAATGTTATTTATTCAGTGATAAACAGAAATGAGATCTCAAGACATACAAAGAAATGGAGGAAACTTAAATGCATATTAAAATGAAAGACACTGATCTGGAAGAGTTGCATATTATTTGATTCCAACTATGTGATATTCTGGAATGAACAAAACTATGGTGACAGTAAAAATATCATTAGTTACTAGAAATTTGGAACAGGAAGGGATTCATAGATGGGACACAGAATTTTTAAGACAGTGAAACTCATCTATCTACTACTATAGAGGTGGGTATATGTCATTTTACAATTTTCATACTACTAGAATATTTAACACCAACAACGCAATTAATGTGAACTATGGACTTGGGTGACAACTATATGTCAGTGAAGCTTTATTGATTGTAATAAATGTACCACTCTGGTGTAGGATGTTGGAAGAGGTTGGGGTGAGATATATGCGAACTATCTGTATTTTCTGCTCAATTTTACTGTGAAACTGAAAATGTTCTAAAAATACAGTCTGTTAAAAATAAGATACTATCGAATATATATTAGAATGTCTAAAATAAAAAGTCTGACCATGTGAAGCATTGATGTGAATTTGGAAATACTATAAATCTCATACAGTATTGATGTGGATGTCCAGTTTTACAATATTGGAAACCAGTTTGAAAGATTCTTAAAACGACAAATAAAAACATAGCAATTAATCCAGCCTTTTCGTTGTTGCGTATTTACATAAAAGAAATAAAAATCTTGTTTATGCAAAAACTTATATACCAGTGGCCTCAATATCTTTTATTTTCAGCCCCAAAGTGAAAGCAACTCATATGAATATAAAAAAGAACATAGACTACACTGAATGATCAAAGTAGTGGAGAAAATTATGTAAAGTATGATTCCATTTACATAAAATTCTAGAAAATGTAGAATCCTCTATAGTGACAAAGTGATCAATGGTTATTTTGAATGGGATGGAAAATGAGGGGTAATTAAGAAATATTATAAAGAGATACCCTTGGGAGTTTGGAAATGCTAATTACATTGATTATATTTAATAATTTAGTGAAGTATACAATATACACTAAGCAAGTACAATTTGTTATATATAAATCATGTTTAATAAAGCTGTTAAATTAATTTAATCTATTTAATACATTAGACTTTATTGTCTTCAGTATCAATACCTATGAATATTGACCTGCTAATGACATTTGGAATACATTTTCTGACATCCTCTTCAGCAAGTCAGTCATTTGAGATAGTAATCATACAATTTCAGGTAAGTCATGCATAAATGGAGAAACTATGGATTTTACTACTTCTGTCCAAAAACAATTTCAGGAATTCTCTCTAGTCAAAAACCAAAAGCTCTCAGTTACACAAAACTGGATGCTTCAGGGATTTTTGCACTTAAAATATGTTGAACTCACTGTTTAGTTTTCTTCTGAAATTAGGCCTCAATAAAGTAGTATTGGTGTTGTTATCAGTTCCATGTTTGATTTACCAAGGACCTGATTTCAGAGGTGGTTATAGTATGTGGAGGTCATCATGCTCAGAAAGGAATGGAATGATAATGATTGCATTCCAGAGAGAGATTCTGATAAACTACAAGCTTAAACTCTGTAGGCTCTTTGACCCTCTTAATAATAATGGCTAACATTTAGTGAACACTTAATATGCACAATATATTCTTATTAAATCCTCCCTACAACCTCTTGAGTTTTGTACTATAAATATCCTCACTTTACAGATAAGGACACAGAAGTTTAAAAAGGTTAAGCAGCTTGCTCAAGGGAGCAAGTAAGGAGCAAAATTTCCTACTTGGCTCTACCTCTATATAGTTTATTTCTTTTTCTTAATTAGAGTGAAATAAGTGTGGAAATCAATGGAAAAAATAAATTTTATATTGCTTTATATTTATAAATGTTCTATGTGAACATCTCCTGGTCATATTCATTGATTTCATTCAATAATTTATTTTTGTATAACTACTAGAAGCAAGGTTTGATTTCATAAGTTTATACTATTTGATTGAAGATATGCAATTTAGGGGATAATTAAGCCCTAGTTGTGATCACTATAATCTGTAGAATAATTGATCTTTTGCTCCCTTATCCTTTCAGTGCCATGACAAAAGAGGAAAACTCTTATAATATAAAGATAAGAAATAAATAGCATGTGAAGAGAATCAGCTATCATTTTTAAATTCACATTTATTTTAATGAATACATAAAATATAAATATACTATAAATCAATTATGTATTGTATAATGTTTTGATACATGTGTATATCATGTGATATTTAATGAATTTAAATATATCTATCCTCAAACATTTATCATTTATTTATTGATTGATACTGGGGATTGAAACCAGGATGTTCTACCTCTGAGCTACAAACCCAGCCCTATTTTATGTTTTATTTTGAAACTGGGTCACACTAAGTTGCTGAGGGTCTTGCTAAG
This sequence comes from Graphiurus murinus, assembly GCA_004027655.1. Classification (NCBI taxonomy): domain Eukaryota; kingdom Metazoa; phylum Chordata; class Mammalia; order Rodentia; family Gliridae; genus Graphiurus; species Graphiurus murinus. The sequence goes on from PVLC010012839.1 coordinate 20,263, forward strand.
TAGCAGAGTCTGGCCTTGAACCTGCAATCTTCCTTTTTCAACTTCCCAAGTACTGGGGTTGCAAGTGTGCACCATTAAGCCCAACTTCATTTATCATTTCTTTATGGTGAAAACTTTCAAAATATTTTCTTCTAGCTTTTTTAAATGTACTATTTTTGAAGATAATGGCAAGTGATAACCCTCTGAGGCCTCTGTATAAGAAGGTAGGTGTCTTCATATGTAACAGACAATTACTGTTCCATCCACATAATAAAGCTTCAATAAAGCTTTCCCTCTTTCACATTCCTATCTTTCACCATGCTTTCTCCTTCACTTTCTGAGTCTCCACTGCTATGGGTCTGATATGAGATACAAACCTTTAAAGTAGCTCTAGTCAAGCTAGTGTCTGCACAGGAAGATAAAACTGAACCTCCCTGGTTTTTCCCTCAATTTTTCAATTGCTACCTAATTTACCCTTACCACTGCCTGAGTGGGGATCTGTCCACAATGCTGGGGACACCTCACAGGTGTCCCTGTGCTGCTGGCCATCTCTGTGGTCTGAGTCCTGTAATCTCAAGTAGGTATTACTCTCTTTCACACCTCTATTTCACATACAATACTACTGACTTACCTCTTGTCACTTCATTCTTTCCAGTATGAAAAACATTTAATCATACCTTAGGCTTTTCCCCTGTCTTTCTTCAATATTTACTTCCCATTTCTGTTATAGCTCCACATTTTCTAATTTTCTATTTTCCTTTGTTCTAACATGTCATTAAAATAATTTTTAATATTTAATTTTTTGTTCAAAATGTTTTCCCTACTGTTAGTATAGTAATGGGCATAATATTATAACAATTATAGTATGGACTATGTAGCTTATTTCATAGATTTATGATGATCCATTTATAATTCCGAAGATATGTATTTCATAAATAATTGTTGCAACTAGAATTGTCTTGTTTATATCTTCATTTTCATCCAAACATTCAAATCCAAGTTTTAGTTCTCTAAAATGCATTTTAATTAATATAAACAAGTCGTGACTCAGAAGAAATGAAAAGCTACAGGCTCTTTGAATCATTTTCCCAGGAAGAAAGGCTATAGGATATCCTCTTTATTCTTGATTTCATTCTCCCAGGATATATAGTTAAAGAAAAAATATTGAACTCTGTTAGCCTTCATTTCTCCATATTGAGAATGAAATAATAAAAATTGTGTTGCAGAATAACTTTAGCATGCAGAAAAGAAATATAAAAGTTAGTTAAAATAAAGGTAGATTCTCCTCAATCATTCCTCAGAGACTTTGACTCAGCAATACAGTGGAAACACTTTAGATGACTCTAACAAAGATGGAACTTGAATTTTTAGGAATACTTTAACAAAGTAAATTAAGATACCAATTCTTAACCATAAAATTTATGAAAATACAATAAAATAACAAATCAAGGCAATTCTGAAGGTATGTTTCTCAATACTTGCTACGGGAATTCCAAGAAAAAAAACATCTCATTCTTTTAAAGAAAAAGTTGCACGGAAAAGTCACTAAATCGTTGGGGACGCTGAGACCGGAGGATCCGGGTTCGCGGCCAGCCTCAGCTACCTAGTGAGGCACTTTGCAACTTAGTGAGACTCGGTTTCAAAATAAAGAATAAAAAATGGGGCTGGGGGTATAGCTCGGAGGTAGAACGACCCTGAGTTCAATCCCCAGTACCGCAAAAAAAAAAAAAGAAAGAAAAGTCACTAAATAATTTATTTTTATTTGAAATTTTAATTAGGAAGATATATCATTTGAAATATATCAACATTATTCTTTAAATGACAAATCGGGATTAACACAGCTATTAGCACAAGAACAAAATTTATGAAAATTAAAGACAGGAAAAAATCAACAGAGTAGCAATTAATAGGAGTGTATGTATATAAATATTTGGCTTAATTAAATGTAATCACACAAATATAGCACTAAGGGGAACATATGATATGGTTACTTTGCAAATCAGTGAGATATTACTAAAGATATTACTAAGATAAATTATCATGGACAAATTATTGGAGGAGACAAAGTAATGTCAGTTATAAAAATACAGATACTTAGAGAAGAATTTTCTACATTAATAAAGTCATTCATATTAAAAAAAGATAAAATGATTTAATGATTGACTTTGCATATGTTAATTTAATAAAATCACTAATTCTGCTTTGCCAGGCTATGTAAGATTTGTCAGTAGCTAGTACATGCGTTCTGTAATTACAGGGATGAAATGCATAAAGTATATGAAATTTTATAAAATACTCTTTGAAAGAAAGACACAGAATGCTTTCATTCTACATTTTGAAATATATCCTCATGAAAAAAAAATCTTACAGATAAAAAATTTGTCATAGCAATGCACATTATTGAAAAAATTAAACCCTTATAGGAGCTTACTCGGTATACAGGTTAGTGGACAAGATCACAGTAAAAGGAAAATGTTTGCTGAAATAATGAATTAAATTGATGAAATGGGGAATAGTTATTAGAAAATTGATTCTATTTTTTTAAAAAAATGTTCTCAAGAAACCTAAGTGATATATTGATATATTTCAAAATTACAACTACTGTATATCAATAGCTACAAAATCTATGCTTTTTTTCACTATTAATATTTAAAATATCTGAAAAATAATTTAGTATGATTTGAAGTTCTTTCAGGTAGTATAGAATATATGTAAGTTATTTTAGAGAAAAAAATCAGAGCCTAATTTGAAAAACATTACTTTGGATTTTCAACTAAAAAATAAAAGGATATTTCCTGACTACTAGTCCTTCTTTCTTAGACTAGATTTAGAGCAACCAGATTAATTGATTCGAGTGATTTATTAATTTAGCAAAGCAATTACTTTGTTGATTGTTTCTACTGAATTAATTGTTAGAAAAAATAGCTAAATTTATTTAATTGTTTGCTGACATAGCCCTAATCATCTTAAATTTCTTCCTTTGTGTTCCAAGTGGAAAACTGATCTCAACCACAGAAATAATGTGAGGAGATAAAAGGTGGAAATAAAAGGTACTTTTTTTGCTCAAATGCTCTTTTTTCTTGCATGCAGTTAGCTGCTGAGGTATAATGGATTAAAAAAAATAAATACACACATTTAATATTTGTCAGTTTTCCTCTAACAGAAATATGACACTTCATACTTGACTGAAAAAGGCAGCACAATTTCAAAGAGTAACCAAATCTTAGAAATTCTTTCAGTTACTACATATCATGTTACACCAGAATCTCTTATTCCATTTGTAACATATAATGTGATTTTATTTAGGATAGTAAATAAAAGTTTGGCAAAAAATGATCCAGTAACTGATGTTTGAGCATGAAGAATTGCTGTATTTCTGTGCTGTATATTTTACTTAAAATAATTCTATACTGAATTAAAGGAATATTTCTAGAACACAATCTACTACAAAGCTATCAAGAGATGAAATTCTGCTATAATTTTAACATTCTTTTTTTGTCTCAATGTTAAAATATATGGAGAGAAAAACAGAAGTTACTAAAGCAACAGAAAAGTTTTATCTACATATCACTATTTTTCAGAATAAATTTTGTCTTTTGAGGATGATAAAATTTTTCAAAAGGCATTAATTCTGTTAGTATTAGATGAGTTTTGATGTAAAGTTTTGGACACTTTTTATGTCTCTCAATTATTGTCAGTAACTAATAAACTCAAGTATATCCCTGACAACAAGGTATAAACTAGTTATATTTTCTTCTTTAGTTCTTGAAAGAGAATTCATTAAGCTTTAGAAACTATGATTAAGTAGGCATAGACATAGGGATATGTTTGGTCTTTAGTTAATATAACTGCTCCTTAGTAAAGTGTAGGATTTGGAAGGAAAACTTTTAAGAGGTTTCACCTAAACCATTAAACCAGGTACCCTCCATGTACAATGATAATTGTGATATTTAAGAGCCCAAACAAACAAAAATGGTGTCTTCTTTTTCATTCCAATAATAACTAACATTTTTCCTCTGTTAGGATAGATTCCCTATATCCTCAGAGAATGTTGGTATGACTTTTGAGTCAAAGTAGGTTTCATGGCTTTTGAATCAAAGCAGGAATCAATAAAAGAAAAATTGCAGCTCAACTGTTGTAGCTACAAGACAGAATGTGAGAATATTCAATCTTGACTTGCTTGATAATGTCACAGTCTATAAGAGAAAAAATATAGCAAGGTAGAATTGCTGAAGTCCTTTAAAATTATTCTTGAACTTTGGTACTTTTTGAAGAGAGATTTGATTCTAATTTTAACCAAAATGTGCTAGATAGAGCTGTGTAGAAATAACGGGGAGTAGGACTTCATTGGAGAACAAAGTAACTATTTGAAATTTTCAGTTTGCCTTACTTGGGTAAGCATTTCTTAAAAAAATTTAAAGAGAATATTTTGCAGATAACCCCATGTGGTAATTATATTTTATTTTTTATGTTGTTTGTTTTGCGCTGTAGAGTATGGAAACCTTAGCTTTGTTTGTGCCAGGCAAGCTTTCTACCACTGAACTAAATCCTTAACCCATTCAATGTATATTATTAAGTAAATAGAACTGTAAATGATACTGAGATTGCTTTTAGTGACAATGAATTTTATTAACATGAGTGTAGAATTATTTTCATGTACAAATGTTTTGGTATGCATACTTCTTGCACTAACTCTGAAATCCCAGGTTAAAAAGCACTGCTCCAGATCTTTAGTAAGAAAATATTTTTTTGTAGTACTAGGAAATGAATGCAGGGGCATTCTATCTCTGAGCTGCACCCCCAGACTCATTTTTATTTTTATTTTGAAACAGGGTCTTACTAGGTAGAAGAAAGTCTCACTACTTGCTGAGGCTGTCCTTAAATCTGCTATCCTCCTGTTTCAGCCTGCCCAGTACTGGAATTACAGGCATGCACACCACACCCGGCAGAACACATTTTTAAAAATAAATCTAATTTGTACCCAGCTTTGGTGGCTCATGCCTGTAATTCCAGTCCTTGGCAGGCTGAGACATGAGGATTGGAGGTTGGAGGCCAATGTTTGGTAAATTAGAGAGACCTTGTTTCAAAATGAAAAAAAAAAAAAAATGAAAAGGGCTAAGGGTATATAGCTCAGTGGTAGACAACTTCTAGGTTCAATCCCTAGTACCACAATTTTTTTTTAAATAAATAGAAAAATGGAAAAAAGAAGAAAAGAAGGTAAAAAGGAAATAAAACTAACTTGAAATGTTCATGCATCAATAATTGTCATCTCAGGAGGTATTTGAAAATTTTGTTTGCTTAGTACAAATAAAATCATCAAATCAGAAGGTCTTATTAAATAATTAACTGATGATTTTATTCAAGGGGGGGGGCAGAAGCTTGGGAATAGAAGTGGAGCTCTGCATCACAAGTGGATGAAAAAATGGCATCCTGAGAGGTAAAGGAAAAGTCAGAGTGTGAAATTAGAAAGGCTTCAGCCTTCATTACAACATGGGTACTGGAAGAGATTGTGATTTTGAAATAAGGCATTAAACTCTTGGAAGGAATGACTACAATAAGATTTTACTGTGCATTTGTAGACACTTTTCTAAATTTGCTTATAGCTTTTTTGGGTTGATAACTATTATATAGTATGAGTGTTCTGATTTGGCATGAGCAAAAGATGAGGCTTTCTCGAGGAGTATCCAATTTAAGAACGGTAGCAGATATGAGTAAGTAGAAGCTTTTCATATTCTCCTTTCTTACTACTTTGTTCTGAAATTTGAGAAAGTGGTTGGTGTTAAATAAATAGCACTCTGGGCTGTTACAGTGCACCTTCTGAATCTTTTTGCTCTTTTAGGGGGTGGATCAAGTAAAAGCAAACATTTCATAGCCTTAGAGGTTCCACATGATAGCAAATGGGTTTCATTCATGAAGAGTACCCTATGGAAATTCTGTACTTTTATGCCAAAAGAAAAAATAGAGTAAGAACAAAACACATTCACGATTTATGAGTTCTAATTTAAGGAAAACACCTCCAATGCAATATATATTAAGGCAAGAAAATTGTATGTGAAATGCATTAAAATATGTATGTACATACACATAGACCTGTCATTATTTAAATAAGAGTATGTCATCTTGTAGACACTCTTGTCCATGGATAAGAATGCAACTTTCCTGCTGATGTTTTATTTTTCATGAGAAAAATATGTTATCCACAAAGGAGAAAGAATAATTTCTTCTAGATGCAGTGCTGTATTAGATTGTATAGGTCCTGACATTCATTCAGGGGATGATTTTTTCTGATATGTTGTCAAGTAGCATTGTAAAGACAAATGAGGCTTATATTAATGATGGACATTTTTCTTCACCAGAAATGTGGATGGATATTAGAAGCAAACATAAAGAGTATCTTAGACTAAAAACAATTGATCTATACAGAGAGAGGAAATTTGGAAGAAACCCTAATTAATGTGCTGTCTAAATAACCCTAGTGAGAATCATTTGGAAAAGGGCTACATAGATTGTTTTTTTCATAATGCAGCATTTCCAGTTGCTCAGTTCTTAAGCAACAGTGTGTGCTAAGAATGCATTGGAGAGCTTTTTATAAAGTTATTCACCTTCTACCCCAGAGAAACTGATTCAAAATGTCCAAGGGAAGCAGGCAGGTGGTTGGCAAGATACATAAGTAATACTACTCTAGACTTCTAGTGCAATTACAACCATAACATTTCTCCTCAAAATTAAGGATTGTGATTCCACCTCTGGGTTTTGATCAGTAGTCCCTAGAAAGAAAGTGCTAGCTGACTGGTGATACTTCAATCAAAACTAAAATAAATAATGTAATAGTTAAAAATAAAGTGTTATAGAAAGTTTGGTTTTAGTTGTTGCTTTAATATAAGTGCCTACAAAATGTGATCTCGATTTGATATATTTTAGAGGTAACAAGTCACTCAAATCATGCTTTAGGGCCTTGAATGATAGGTTACTTCCCTGGACTCCTCTCACACTGCTTCTTATCTGGATGGTATTAGTATTTAATGTCTGACATATTGAACGCTACAAGCTACTGGACTTTTTGCTTGAGTCTAGTCCAAGAAATTATAGCAATAGCAGTACAGAAACAACTGGTTTTATTGAAAATAAAACTTTTTATATCTACCTATATTATATCAATGTCCATGATGCCTTGTACTCAAAAGCCAAAAGGGTTCCCATGTAGTACAAATCTTGAGATTCATAATCCTTAGCTAAATGGTTCTTAGTGCCGTTGACTACCAATGTCATTGAGTCATCTGTTATCAATGTTCAGTGATTATTATTTTTACAGGAGTGACAATAGATTTCCCAAACAAAACACAGGGCACAAAAACAAAAGCAAAAAAAAAAAAAAAAATCAAGATTTTGGTACCATATCTATATTGCTTCTTCATGAGTCTCAAAACTGTTCCAAATTTTTTTAATTTACTTTGGTGATTTATGAAATATTTAAAGTATATGACTCACCTATTGATAAAATTATGGTAAATTTAAAAAGCAATGGAAAAGTGAAATATTTTAAATATATGCGTATATTATTTATGAGAAAATATAACTGTGTGAAATTATTTTATAAATCATAGTACACTAGCAAATTTTACATTCTTGTATTTATATTAAGCATTGTTAATACTGCAGTAGTATTTTTGTTCAGGAAAAGGAAACCATAAATTCTCAGTACTCTAAATGGATAAATTTCAATTAGTAAGGATAGTAAGGACTTCTATGTTTGGGTTTGGTTTTATTCATTATGATTTTTATTTGCAGCATTGTCTTCCTTTTCCATAGTTTTCATTGAAATGGACATGGTTGTATGTTTATTGTTTTACACACAGAGAAACAAATTTAGAAAGGTTGGGTGAACCCATGGCTAGTAATACTAAAGATTAAATCAGATGGTTTCTAAATGATAATGAAATGGCTTTCCCTCTTAAATTTTATTTTATTTTATTATGACACTGTTATAGTTTGGATTTAAAATGTCGCCCAAAAGCTCATGTGTTGAAAGCTTGCCCCAGTGCAGCAAGGTTCAGAGGTGGGGCATGGCTGGAGGGGGTAGGTGTGTGGCCTTCGGGACTACAGAGGTCCACTGGCCCTTCCTCTTTCCTTGTCTGCTTTTGGACACTGTGATGGGATATCCTCACACCTCTTCCACGTACCCTGGCACCTTTGAGGTTTCTGCCTTGGAGCTAGCATTATGGATTAAACAATAAACCTTTCCTCTGTTGAGCTATTCTTGTTGGTTATTTTGGTCACAACAATGAGAAAACTGACTAAAACAGACACAGATGGTGCCTCAGGATTTATATTCTACCATTTCAGGAATTAAATTCTTTGAAACATATGCACATCCCCAAGACAGAGTTATCAATTAATATTATACAGAGCATTGTGTTAATAGGGAACTAAGTTTCCTTTATTTATTTTTTAGGTTTTCAAAACAGTTTTACACACATATTTACTATCATGAAAATTATGCTCAAATCTGAGGGAATTAATTCAGAAGCAATCCTCCTTATACTTTAGATTTTTATGTGTCATATATACAGATTTGCATTTTGAAATATGTTAGACTTTTGTGTAGGAAAACTTAGTACTCTAAAAATGGAAAAGGAAATTTTTAAAATGTGGTACTTCTAGGTAATGACAAGAATCTTTTAACATTATTTGTCATGAATAATTATCTTCTTTTAGAGAAACTAACTTGCTCCAAAAGACAAGGCCCAATTCCTTTGAGAGGTTTGGCCTCACTCTTTTGAGCACTCATCATAAGTATATAACATTTTAAGTATCTATTATATGCCAACCACAAGACTAAGCGGGATAAACCAATGGAAAATATACAGTGCATATCCCAAACAATTTATGTGATAGGCAGGAATAGACAATTCAATACATGCCAAAGAGTAAGTGCTCTGAAATAGGGAAATAAAGGGTACTTAAGGGAGCTGACAGAAAGAACACTGCTAAGGCAGAGTCGCAGGGGCACAGGAGTTCTTCCCACAGGAATGATATTTAAGCGGAGATCTAAAGAATAGAGTAAATCAGAAAAGAGAAAAATGTTTCCAGCTAGCAAATACCAGGTATAAAAAATGAAGGAAGGAGCCGGGCGTGGTGGCGCACGCTTGTAATCCCAGCATTCGGGAGGCTGAGACCGGAGGATCCGAGTTCGCGGCCAGCCTCAGCTACCTAGTGAGGCACTCCATAACTTAGTGAGACTCGGTTTCAAAATAAAGAATAAAAAATAGGGCTGTGGGTACAGCTCGGAGGTAGAATGCCCCTGAGTTCAATCCCCAGTACCGCAAAAAAAAAAAAAAAAAAAATGAAGGAAGGAAAGAAGTCATGATTTGTTTCAGATAATTGCACATTGCTTAGATTCTAAGAACCAGAGAGTTACAAAGTGTTAGAATGTGAAATGTAAAGAGAACATAGGATCAGGTCATAAGATTTTTGAAAGGCAATGTGAGGAATTTAGAGTTCATTCTGAAAACAGTGAAGGATCATTAAAGGATACTGTTGTGGAAGGAATCATGTTGAATTCACACCACAAAGCCTTCACCTTCATGTGACTACATATGGCTTTTCAGAAAATAAAATTAAATGAGATTACAAGGATGGGGCCCTAATGTAATAGGATCGCTTCTCTCTTAGTACACTCAGAAAACAAACTCATATGGAGACACTGTGAAGGTGATTCTCTGAGAGTCAGTAAAACAGGCCATAAAGCAACATTACACATACCTTGATCTTGGACTTCCAGTTTCCAGAAATTTGAGAAAATAAACTTCTGTTGTTTAAGCTATCCATTCTGTGGTATTCTGCCATGGCAGGCTAACCATAATAATATAGACTTCTATAAAATTTCTGTCTGAAAAGAATTACTCCACAGTCAAGAAAATAGGTTGATGCATGACTATAACCTGGAGATCAGTTTGTGAGAGGAGACCTGTAATTGCCCAACAAGGATTAATAGATTTTAGTGATTACAGTTGTCAGGACTCAATCTCTGGATTACGAGCATGAGGCAATAGGAGCAGGGCATGTATCAAAATATGTGTATACATGACAGAAAGAAAGAATAGGGAATAAATGAGAATGTGCAGAGTGTTGGTCATATGAACTCAAGCTTTGTTTTCTGAGGGCTGCAATACAAGAAACTGAATGGATTAAACAACAGAAAGGGGTCTCACAGCCTGGAGGGTAGAGGTTTGAGATTCAAGTACCAACAGATTTGATTCCTTTTGAGGGCTGTTATGAAGAATCTATTAAATGCCTCTCAGTTTCTTTCATTTGCATCCTTTGGCATCTCTTCACACATAGAAGTCCCACCCTGATCTCTGCCTTCATATTGAGGTACCATCACATTTTCACTTTGTCTTGTGTGTCTGTTTCCAAATGTTCAGATTTTAAAATTTCAATAGTCAAACTGGATTAGGGACCTATCTGGCTCCAGTAGGATATCATTGTGTGTAATTACATGTACAACAGTCCTGTTCCTTAATAAGCTCACATTCTGAAATACTGAAACTCAAGACTTCAACATATGAACTTAATGGGGTTCTCATTTCAACCCAAAATAGAGAAACAGAGTATCCCATATCTTCTTTTTTTCTGTAGTACTAGGGATTGAACCCAGAGAGTATTTCACTTCTGAGCTACATCCTTAACCCTATTATATATATTTTTGCATTTTGTGGAGGGCCTCAATAAATTGATGATGCTGGCCTTGAACCTGTAATCCTCCTGTCTTCGCTTCCCAAATTCTGGGATTATAGATGTGAGTCACTACACCTGACTCTATTATCTTCTTTATTGAAACATTTTTTGAACTGCCCTTTAAATTATCACAGAGAATAGATATATGGTTCATTACCTATAGAATTTGACAGAGAATAAGGAAGTCAATAGGTGGGCCTTTTACGGTAACTGGACAGAGAAGTACAAACTAATATTCCTGAATTTGGGGAGGCAACATAATTTTTAAAAATTTTAATTAATAGTAATTTTATGATTACACAAGTACTAAAGTGGTATTTCTTGGGGAAATGCAGAATATATAAAAAATTCAGTTGTTCATAATCTGTATCCAAGATAAACACTAAGATCAACTCATTTAATGTTTATTTCCTGGTTTCTAGTCTTCCTCCCTTTCATTCTCCTCCTCATTTTCTTTCTTTCTATTATTACAATACATTTTCCTCATAATTAGCATTAAGATATTTTTATCATGTGTTTTCTTATATACTTTCCATCTTGAGCAGTTTCTGATACCAAGTTAAATTGCTGGAATTTGGGTTTGGATCCGTGTAGCAATGGCAACAGCAAAAGCCCCTCCTATTAAGATTAAAATGTTAATAGGGCAGAGTGCTACACACCTATAGTCTCAGTGCTTGGGAGGCTGAGATAGGAGTATAACAGATTCGAAAGCAGCCTCAGCAACTTAGTGAAGCTCTCAGCAACTTAGCAAGACTGTGTTTCCAAATAAAAAATGAAAGAGGGCTGAGGATGCTGCTCAGAGGTAGAGTGCCCCTGGGTTCACTCCAAAGAACAACAAAAACAAAACAAAACAAAACAAAAAATTAAAATACTTTTACTAACTGGAAGAAGTTAGTTTTCAGGCCAGATCTCCTGCTTCCTCATGTCAGGGTCCAGGTTTCTTCAGTTTTGATCTCCATGGAAAGCTGGTTCCCAAGGTCACCTCAAAGTCCTAAATGGCTGGTGGATCTCTAAGTAGTTCATTTAACTTTGACTAGTGTATATTTGTTAATATAAGAGTTGCCCTCCCTTTGCACATGTAAAGTTTCAGTCACTTAACTCTGTTTACAAATAGACACCCCTGCTCACTTAAACATCTTGCCTAAGTACAGGCCTAAGATGCTGATTTATTTTGTAAGTAGTTCTCTGTAGCATTGCAGGAATTTAGATTAGAAATCAATAATACAACTGCAGAAAGATTCTTCCATTAGTAAATGAAGGCTTGTAACTGTGAAATAGCAAAAAATCGCCCATATTTAGGTTATATACTCCTAAGTATTAGAGTTTAGGCATTAAAATCTGTACATATCTGAAAATGGGTTTTTTTTTTTTTTTTTTTTTTGCGGTACTGGGGATTGAACTCAGGGGCATTCTACCTCCGAGCTATACCCCCAGCCCTATTTTTTATTCTTTATTTTGAAACAGGGTCTCACTAAGTTGTGGAATGCCTCCCTAGGTAGCTGAGGCTGGCCATGAACCCGGATCCTCCAGTCTCAGCCTCCCGAATGCTGGGATTACAAGCGTGCACCACCATGCCCGGCTCTATTTTTTTTATTCTTTATTTTGAAACCGAGTCTCACTAAGTTGCGGAGTGCCTCACTAGGTAGCTGAGGCTGGCCTCGAACCCGGATCCTCCGGTCTCAGCCTCCCGAATGCTGGGATTACAAGCGTGCGCCACCACGCCCGGCATGTAAATGTATTTTTATAGTTAAGTATAATGAATAACCTTGTAAAGCATGCTTTTGAAAAATATTAGAACAGTTAACTTCATTAAAGAAACAGGCATTTTACTTGGTTCAATGCAAAATATTACTTTGTCAAACTTTTAATTATTTTGAAAAAGTAATATTACTATGGTAGATAATTTTATTATTTTTAAAATGACTAAAACCTCTAACTACTTTATTTCTCAAGGAAAAATTGTATCTCCATCTACCCACTTCATTTACCATAAATAATGTGCAGTATATAACCATTGACAATCACATAACTGGTGCCCAAAAAGCAATGAAGGAGAATGTATGATAAAATGATATCTAAGGAAATTTTTTTAAAGCTGGATATTGTGCCTTTAAATATTTTTCTTTGAAGCCCATTTCTAGTGCCAATCCATGTGATAAAAAATTAAACACTGTAATAGGATATTACTACTGTTTTTCTGCCTTATTAGATAAGATAAATTGTGTAATCTTCTTTCATTGCTCAAAGTGAGGTGGAGAATCATTTAATTACCTGTGAATCAAAACAATTTAGGCAAGTCTTTCTGATCATTATCACAGACAATCAAGAAACCAACATACTTAATAATCAATAACAATGTCAAACTCAAAAGAAAGTTAAGCCTTTGCGATTTGTATGGCACCATTTGTCCAAGAAGTAGACTCCTGTTGACTCTAGAAGTCCTGCAGGAGCTTCTTCCTCTGACACAGATCATTACTCTTTTGGACAGTGCCCTGTGCCTGCTTCTCCTCTACACTTATCATTACTTATATTTTTTGCCTATCTGTAGAACGTTGTGGATAGCAAGTTTTAATGGCAGAGGTGTGATTTATTTATTTATTTCAAGGTACTGGGGATTGAACCCAGGGACATTTTACTTCCAAGCTACCCACCCCCCCAGCCCTTTTTA
>PVLC010012840.1:0-10712 GCA_004027655.1 Graphiurus murinus
GTAATCCCAGCATTCGGGAGGCTGAGACCGGAGGATCCGGGTTCGCGGCCAGCCTCAGCTACCTAGTGAGGCACTCCGCAACTTAGTGAGACTCGGTTTCAAAATAAAGAATAAAAAATAGGGCTGGGGGTGTAGCTCGGAGGTAGAATGCCCCTGAGTTCAATCCCCAGTACCGCCAAAAAAAAAAAAAAAAAAAAAATAAAGAATAAAAATAGGGCTGGGGGTGTAGCTCCGAGGTAGAATGCCCCTGAGTTCAATTCCCAGTACCGCAAAAAAAAAAAAAAAGAAATCAGAGGAGTATAGCATTAGAATAACAGAATATGATTAATAAAATGTGAAAAAACATGATTAGAAATGTCAAATTTTTTTAGGTCATAAAGCAGAAACAAAAGTATATGGTAAAAAAAAAACAAAAATAAAAAGGAGTGCATTAACTCTAAATATGAACCTTCTACAGTCGAAATCTCTTGTAATTCAGCAAGTGGAGATGCTGGTTCTGTTTTCATTGTGTTTTCCCCCATAGAGTGGCAGTTCAACTCCAAGCCTGTAGCCCCCAATCCATTCCCAAAGGAATGGCAAGTTAGTGCAGATGAGAGCTGGCCAGCTTCCAAAGGAGATTTCAACTGACCTAGGGGGAAAAAAAAAGAAAGCTTGTGAAACATGTAAATATGTATATAGTTGGGAACCAAAAGTCCCATAACAGACTAAGAAAACCAGGGACCTGTTAGAGGAAGCCATTCATCTCACAACACACGAATACATTCACAGGTTTCAGCACTTATAGCCAGGACTGTGGGCATCTGAAAGGATAAAGTGAGAGGAGAAATTCCTGGAAATGTCAACAAAAAGGCAGAGGCATGGAGTGAGCCGGCACCGGAAGGACAGAGAGGCAGGGTTCTTTAAACAATGTACCTCCAACCCAACATACAGTGGCATATAAACAAAATGAGCCACGAAAGTTTGTCTACTAAATCATCAGTGAAGAACAATGTAAGATTACTGCAGCCTATTCAATAATTTGATTTCAAGATAATCTCACACTTATGAAACTGGTACACAGTGAATTAGATTGGCTCTCATTAGATAGGCACCAGGTTGGCAAAATCATCCCAGAATAGACTCTTGACTCACCTTCTTCAGATTCCTTGGTACTAGATGATGTATCTTGCAAAGGATCTGTATCAACTGTATCAACCAAATCTGGTACAACCAGGTCAGGATCTAGGATCTCGTGGGTCCCATTAGTGGACAGTCTGGAGGACCGTCTCCTGGATAAGTCTTTGTCAGTGTTTTCGGAGCAATTTTTTGATTTCTCCTGGGCTATAAAACCATTAAGAGAGTTGTAGTCCATAGATCAACAGGAAGAAATAGCTCAACTATAGATTTCTGGGTTGGTTGCCTCTGTAAGGACTTCATAGACTTCTGGAATGTTAGATTAATATCGTTTCCTAGTTATAATTTGTGTGTGTGTGTGTGTGTGTGTGGTACTAGGGATTGAACCCAGAGGCATTCTACCTTCGAGCTACACCACCAGCCCAATTTTATTTCTTACTGGAAACAGATTCTCACTTAATTCATGAGAGTCTCACTACTTCCTGAGGCTGTCCTCGAACCTATGATCCTCCTATCTCAGCCTCCCAAGTACTAGGATCACAAGCGTGTACCACCACGCCCAGCACTAGTTAATAATTTTAAGGGCAAAATCTCTGCCAGAATAGATTTTACTTTGTAATGAATTCATAGTCTGAAAATATGAGCCAGGTCATCTCCCAATCTTGACAACTAAGTTCTATTTTAAAGTTTACCAAAATAAAAAGTCTATGATCACACCCAGCTTCAATTAAATTCCCCCCCCCCCCCAGGGATGGGGAGACTGTACTGGGGATTAAATCAAGGCCTCAAGCATGCTAGGCAATCAGTTAAGTTTTATAAGTGCCTTATTTAGAGCTATTACAAATCCTTTTTGAAGCCAACAAGGTATTTGTCTAATCAGTAAATAGATTTTTATTATTGTTGTTGTTTTGGTACTGGAGGGTTGAACTGATTTCGACCCCCAAGCCCTATTTTATTTTTTATTTTGAAACAGGGTCTCACTGAGTTGTGGAAGGCCTCACAAAGTTGCTGAGGCTGGCTTTGAAATTGCAATCCTCCTCTCATCAACCTAGGAAGACCCTGTTTAAAAAAAAAATAGAGCTGGGGGAGAATGCCTCTGGGTTCAATCCACAATACCACAAAAATAAATAAATAAATGAATAAAACAAAAGAAATTGCAATCCTCCTATCTCAGCTTCCCAAGTACTGGGATTACAGGCATTCATCACCATGCCCAGCAATAAACACAGTTTGTGTTTCTTCTAGCAAAAACTCCTAATTCAACCATATTCCCCACTCATATTAGTTTATGCGATCAAGAGCAATCATTAGATCCTATAAGGAAGAGGGGACAGAACAGACATAGGGGAGATTGACCCCAACAATGTCAAATTCTATCCACCTATACACAAACTGGACACTCACATGAGGTTTTGTCGAGTCGAGGACGTTTTAATGGAATGTCACTTCCTTTTGATATTTTCCGTCTTCTCAATTCCAATGTTATTGGTTGCAAAGTTTGAGAGTTTGAATCCACAGCTAGCAGGTACACAAAACCACACAAAAGAGATATGTAATTTCCTAGTGTCCAACCTTGCATTTTATATATTAATTATTTTTCATACATACATATATACACACACACATATACACACACACATACTTATTTGTGGAAAGATCCTTGGATTATAAATAAATAGCCAAAAAGGGCATTTTTACCTAAGGTAAAAGAAAAGCAGTAAAATTACTGAGAAATTACTTCCATTGGAAGATAGATGCTCAAATCTTACAGACTGACATCCTAAATCTCTTCTTGTGGTCTCTCCTATGACCCAGCTTTCCTAAAACCTTCCCTTTAAAATGTCACACCTAAGCCAGGCATAGTGGCACATGCTTGTAATCCTAGTACTTGGAAGGCTGAGACTGGAGGATCTCAGGTTCAAGGGCAGCCTCAGCAATTCAGTGAGGCTCTCAGCAACCGAGTGAGACCTTGTTTCCAAAAAAGAAATAAAATCAGTCTGGGGATGTGGCTCAGAGGTAGAATGCCCCTGGGTTCAACTCCTAGTACCACCAAAAAAAAAAAAAAAAGCCACACCTAGGCTGGTGTACAGTGGTAGAGTGTTTGCCTAGCATGTACAATGCCATGGGTTCAATTCCTAGCACCACAAGAAAGGAAAAAGGAAAAACAAACTATACGCCAACATGACTGCTTAAAAACATGACGGTACATGGGCAATAACACTAATATTTTGAAGGAGGTGGTGTGTGTGTGTGTGTTACTGGGGATTGAACTCAGGGGCATTCTACTTCTGAGCCACACCACCCAACCTTTTTCCTTTTTTAATTCTTTATTTTGAAACAGGGCCTCACTGAGGAGATGAGGCTCGCCGCAAACCTCCTGTCTCAGCCTCCCCAGTACTGGGATTACAAGTGTGTACCACCATGCCCAACTGCACTGTCATTTTTTTTTTTGCGGTACTGGGGATTGAACTCAGGGGCATTCTACCTTCAAGCTACACCCCCAGTGCTATTTTTTATTCTTTATTTTGAAACAGGGTCTCACTAAGTTGCAGAGTGCCTCACTAGGTAGCTGAGGCTGGCCTCGAACCCGAATCCTCTGGTCTCAGCCTCCCAAATGCTGGGATTACAAGCATGCGCCACTAAGCCTGGCTCACTGTCATTTTTATCACAATCAATTCTCATCAAAACTTCTAGAGGCCGGGCGTGGTGGCGCATGCTTGTAATCCCAGCATTCGGGAGGCTGAGACCAGAGGATCTGGGTTCGCGGCCAGCCTCAGCTACCTAGTGAGGCACTCCGTAACTTAGTGAGACTCGGTTTCAAAATAAAGAATAAAAAATAGGGCTGGGGGTATAGCTCAGAGGTAGAATTCCCCTGAGTTCAATTGCCAGACCCGCAAGAAAAAAAAAAACTTCTAGAAAGCCAGGCATGGTGGCACATGCTTGTAATCCCAGTACTTGGGAGGCTGAGACAGGAGGATCGAAGGTTCGCAGCCAGCCTCAGCCACTTAGTGAGGCTCTCTGCAACTCAGTAAGACTCTGTTTCAAAATAATAAAAAAATAGGACGGGGGTGTAGTTTGAAGGTAGATTGCCCCTGAGTTCAATCTCTAGTAATGCAAAAAAAAGCCAGATCCAGGTATGGTGGTGCATGTCTATAATCCCAGTACTTGGGAGGCCGAGACAGGAGGATCACAGGTTCAAAGCCAGCTTCAGCAACTTAGCAAGATCCTGTTTCAAAATAAATAATAAAATAGGGTGGGAGTCTAGCTCAGAGGTAGAATGCCCCTTGGTTCAATCCCCAGTTCCACCAAAAACAAACAAAAAAAACCAAAAACTAGAATTCTAGAGAAATGGGGTGGAACAAGCCTGACTTATCCAACTTTTAGGAAATCCATCATGCAGGCTAATCCCTAAAATGTGTATGGTTTGGTTATTATTTTTTTTTATCTCTCCTTGATAAATTTGTTATCACTGTTTCTATTTATGAGAGTTCAAAACTGAATATTAACATTTACATTTTATTTATTTTTTTTGGTATGTGTGGGGGCGCGGGGACTAAACTTAGGGGGTACTACTGAGCTATATCCCCAGTCCTTTTTTACTTTGAGATGGCCTTGCTAAGTTGTTGAGGCTGGCCTCAAACTTGGGGTCCTCCTGCCTGAACCTAAAGAAGAGCTGGAGCTGGGCGTGGTGGCGCACGCTTGTAATCCCAGCATTCGGGAGGCTGAGACCGGAGGATCCGGGTTCGTGGCCAGCCTCAGCTACCTAGTGAGGCACTAGGCAACTTAGTGAGACTCGGTTTCAAAATAAAGAATAAAAAATAGGGCTGGGGGTATATCTCGGAGGTAGAATGCCCCTGAGTTCAATCCCCAGTACCACAAAAAAAAAAAAAAAAAAAGAAGAGCTGGGATTACAGGCGTGATTCTCTTAAAAAAACAACTGCAAACAAATCTCAGGAGACTGAGCTATTAACAGCCAGTGTTGCAGTCAAGGCTGCTGATCTCTAGCAAAGCCAGCTCCCACAAAATTTAACAATGCAGATGCTAAGCCCTCAGAGAGTATTCACTCTTCATTTTTAAGCTTAAAACTCAAAAAGCCAGGCATGGTGGCGAACACTTGTAATCCCAGTACTTGGGAGGCTGAGACAGGAGGATCACAGGTTTGCCAGTCTCAGCAACTTAATGAGGGCATCTGTAACTCAGTGAGACCCCGTTTCAAAATAAAAGAATAAAATAGGGCTGGAGGTGTGGCTTAGAGGTAGAATGTCCCTACGTTCCATCTCCAGTACCCCCCCACACACACAAAATCAAAACAAAAAACAAAAAAACCTCAAGAAGACGTCGCCCAATCTGAAAAGATGAAAATCTATTAGGAACACAGAATCATTTTGGGCAGAGTTGACCTATGTTGACCTATGAGAGGAATACAGAAGCTCGTCTTGGCAGTGCAGTTTTCAGACAGAGAGAAGGCAGAAGCTAAGAGACCAGGGAGACTGATGCTGAACCTCAAGACTTGGGCTGAGGTGCTGACATGGAGACAGAGCCCTGACAGTTTGGGGAAGTCTAACTCAACCTCCTATTTCTTATGCTCCCATATTAGACAGTTTCTGGCATCATTCTGGAAATACATGTTCCAGACCAGCAGAAGGAAATGAAACTCATGAATAAAAAGCTAAAAAAAAAGAAAATCCAAAAGGCAGGAAGTCTAACACTGTCCCCCAATATGAACAGATGAAATTCCAAAAGGCAGGAAGAACAAAAGAAAAGAAATTGGAGCCAGGCGTAGTGGCGCACGCTTGTAATCCCAGCATTTGGGAGGCTGGGACCAGAGGATCCGGGTTCGCGGCCAGCCTCAGCTACCTAGTGAGGCACTCCACAACTTAGTGAGACCCTGTTTCAAAATAAAGAATAAAAAATAAGCCGGGCGTGGTGGCGCACGCTTGTAATCCCAGCATTTGGGAGGCTGAGACAGGAGGATCCGGGTTCGTGGCCAGCCTCAGCTACCTAGTGAGGCACTCTGCAACTTAGTGAGACCCTGTTTCCAAATAAAGAATAAAAAATAGGGCTGGGGGTGTAGCTGGGAGGTAGAATGCCTCTGAGTTCAATCCCCAGTACCGCAAAAAAAAAAAAAAAGAAAATAAAGAATAGGACTGGGGGTGTAGCTCGGGAGGTAGAATGCCCCTGGGTTCAATCCCCAGTACTGATAAATAAAAGAAAAGAAATTGGGGTGGGGGGACTTAGCTGAAGGAAGGAGGAGACAGAAGGGCAAGGGGAAAGCAAGAGGAAGTGAAGTAAATGGGAGGAAATGGGGAGAGAAAACGTTCATATAAGATCAGTATCTTCAGCTGTCCATGTCAAGTGGCTGAACATGAGACCAGGCTGAGGAGGCAACCCTCATTCTTGGCTGTTTCTGTGTTCAATCTTCCCAACATGCCAACATTATTCTGTTCCAAGTGGTGGAAACTTGGATTATACACATTCCAAGTCACACAAATACAAACAACACTCTCTAAATGGCTCTGATCCTGTTCCCAATCAGGTCTATGCCAACTAGGGAACTCAAGGCTCTACACCAAGTCAGTGAATTTATTCCAAGCAATTATGTGTATGTGTGTAGGGAACAACTAGGGATTGAACTCAGGGGCATTCTGTTACTTTTTTTTTAAAGGTACTGAGGATGGAAACTAGGGGCATTCTACCTCCAAGCTACACCCCCCAGCCCTATTTTATTCTTTTATTTTGAAACAGGGTCTCTCTAAGCTGAAAAGGGCCTCACAAAGTTGCTGAGGCTGACCATGAACCTGTGATCCTCCTGTCTTAGCCTCCCTAGTACTGAAATTACAGGCATGTACCATCATACCTGGCTTTTTCTAAATTTTGAATAGGGCCATACTAACCTTAAGTTACTGAAGCTGTCCTTGAACCTGTACCAAGCAATTTTTTTATTATTATTATTATTATTATTATTATTATTATTATTATTATTATTTGGTACTAGGGATTGAACCCAAGGGCATTCTACCTCTGCGCTACATCCCCAGCCCAACTTTTTATTTATTTGGAAACAGGGTTTCACTAGGTTTCTGAGAGCCTTGCTATGTTGCCTAGGCTGACTTTGAACCTTCGATCCTTCTGTCTCGGCCTCCCAAGTACTGGGATTACAAGCATGGACCACCCCCCGCCCAGTGTCCAAACAATTCTTTTTTGTGTGTGTGTGGTACTAGGGATTGAACTCGGGACATTCTACCTCTGAACTATACCCCTATCCCTATTTTTTTTATTCTTTATTTTGAAACCGGGTCTCACTAAGTTGCAGAGTGCCTCACTAAGTAGCTGAGGCTGGCTCCGAACCTGGATCCTTCAGTCTCAGCCTCCCGAATGCTGGGATTACAAGCGTGCGACACCACATCCGGCAACCAAACAATTCTTTTTTTTTTTTTTTTTTGAACTCAGGGGCATTCTACCTCCGAGCTATACCCCCAGCCCTATTTTTTATTCTTTATTTTGAAACCGAGTCTCACTAAGTTGCAGAGTGCCTCACTAGGTAGCTGAGGCTGGCTGCAAACCCGGATCCTCCGGTCTCAGCCTCCCGAATGCTGGGATTACAAGCGTGCGCCACCACGCCCGGCTGTACCAAACAATTCTTTAAAGAGGGATTTGAACTATACGTGAGACTTCTTCCTTCTGATACCATAAACAAATGAGGGCTGGTATACAGAACATGAGTGTTTCCACTTATCTGGAAAGTTTAACTATTAGCATTTCCTGGTCTCCATGCAGATGTTCTGACTGGAGAGGATTAAAGCATAGCTAAAATACATTTTTTACAAATGCTTCAGGCAAGATTGAATAATCAACTTAGAAAACACTCTCTCTCTTTTTGTGTGTGTGTGTGTGTGTGTGTTTATGTGAGTGAGTGTGGTACAGAGGATTGCTTCTAAGTGCATTCTAAACGCCAAGCTATAACCCAGCCCTATTTTTTAAATTAATTTATTATCTACTTTTGTGGTGCTAGGGATTGAACCCAGGCGCATTCTACCTCTGAGCTACACCCTCAGCCCAATCCATTTATTTTTGAAACAAGATCTCACTAAATTGCAGAGGGCCTCACTAAGTAGCTGAGGCTGTCTTTGAACTTCCAATCCTCCTGTCCCAGCCTCCCAAGTATTGGGATTACAAGGATGTACTACCATGCCTGACTCTATTTTATTTTGAAGCAGGGTCTCAGTAAATTGCTGAGGGCCTCACTAAGCTGCTAAGGCTGGCCACAAACCTGTGATATCTTCCTGTCTCAGTCTCCCAAGTACTGAGATTACAAGCATGCACACCACATGTCAAGTGGCTGAACATGAGACCAGGCTGAGGAGGCAACCCTCATTCTTGGCTGTTTCTTTTTTTTTTTTTTTTTTGCATATGTGTGCATGGTACTGGGGATTGAACCCAGGGCCATTGTACCTCTGAACTATACCCCAGCACTTTTTATTTTTTTGTTTTGGAACAGCATCTTACTAGGTTGATGAGAGTCTCACTACTTGTTGAAGCTGGCCACAAACCTATGATCCTCCTGTCTCAGCCTCACAAGTACTGGGATTACAGACTTGAGCCACCATCCCTGGCTTTGAATGCCCTTTTCTTATCTAAATGAAGTCATGTGGCTTCATAGAAGCAATCTGCAAACTAGGGTACAACTATCTCTGTACACACTCTTCTGAGAGTATGAGCCAGAGCATGAATACCTAAAGAAGAATCAGTTTCAAAACATTCACCTCTCATATATACTTCCTAAACTGAGCTGAGGACATCAGTTTCCTACCAGGTAACATTTTCCACCTCTCCTTGCATAACTAACCCTTCTTCCACCATACATAAAAAAAAATCTGCCTTGAGCTAGGCGTGGTGGTGCATGCTTATAATCCCAGTACTTGGGAGGCTGAGACAGGAGGATCCCAGGTTCAAGATGTACTTACACAATCATATCAAGATCACTCACTGAACTGAATGTGAGGGGGAGGGAGGGGGAGGGAATGGGGTGGGAATTGGGGAAGGGGTCAAATGAGAATTGTGTGCAAATATGTTGTTAACAACTTGTACTTAACAAAGATGTATCTATATTGTACGAATTACTACAATAAAAAAATAAATTAATAAAAAAAAAGAAAGAAAAACTTTAGCAAATAGTGAGACTCATCAATCTAGTAAGACCCTGTTTCAAAATAAAATAAAATAGGGCTGGGGTAGAATGCCACTGAGTTCAATCCCCAGTATCACATACAAAAAATAAATAAGAAATATAATAGGGCTGGGGATGTAGCTCAGAGGTAGAATGACTCTGGTTCAATCCCCATTACCAACAAAGAAGTCTGCCTTTCACTTTATCCCACATCTCAGTGTGGTGCACAGCCTGGAGGTTGAAAACCTCCAGACTTTTTAAATGGGGGTTTTTCTTTTTTTTTTTTTTTTTTGCGGTACTGGGGATTGAACTCAGGGGCATTCTACCTCCAAGCTATACCCCCAGCCCTATTTTTTATTCTTTATTTTTGAAACCGGGTCTCACTAGGTTGCGGAGTGCCTCACTAAGTAGCTAAAGCTGGCCGCGAACCCGGATCCTCCGGTCTCAGCCTCCCGAATGCTGGGATTACAAGCGTGCGCCACCACGCCCGGCTTAAATGGGGGTTTTTCATCTCAACACAGAACACAAGTTATTTTCTCTATTTCCCTAAGAATGGTATACAATTAGTGCCATTTTCTTTTCTTTCTTGTGGTACTTTGGATTGAACCCAGGGGCATTCTATCTCCGAACTACACCCTGAGTCCTATTCTTTATTCTTTATTTTGAAATACGGTCTCACTAAGTTGCAGAGAGCCTCACTAAGTAGCTGAGGCTGGCTGCAAACTTGGATCCTCTGGTCTCAGCCTCCCAATCCCTGGTATTACGAGTGTGCACCACCACATCCGGCTTTTTTTTTTTTTTTTTTGGTAGTACTGGGGATTAAACTCAGGGGCATTGTACCTCCAAGCTATACTTTCAGTTCTTTTTTTTTTTTTGCGGTACTGGGGACTGAACTCAGGGCATTCTACCTCCAAGCTATACCCCCAGCCCTATTTTTTATTCTTTATTTTGAAACAGGGTCTCACTAAGTTGCGGAGTGCCTCACTAGGTAGCTGAGGCTGGTCGCGAACCCGGATCCTCCAGTCTCAGCCTCCCAAATGCTGGGATTACAAGCGTGCACAACCATGCCCAGCTTATTCTTTATTTTCAAACAGGATCTCAATAAGTTGCAGAGGGCCTCACTAAGTAGCTGAGGCTGCCAGTGAACCAGCGATCCTCCTGTCTCAGCCTCCCAAGTACTGGGATTTTAAGTATGCACAACTAAACCCAGCTTTAGCATTTTCAATGTACAGAAGTCAATTTATCATCACAGGTCATGGATACCTTGGGCAACAGGGATTAATTCTCTCCTGGAAGCCTGTCAAGAAAGCAACTAAGCCAAGCATGGTGATGCATGCTTATAATCTCAGTACTTGGGAAGCTAAGGCAGGAGGATTGCAGGTTTGAAGCCAGCCTAGGCAATTTAGCAAGACCCTGTCTCAAAATAAAATAT